>JAETXT010000014.1:1800000-1970245 GCA_019188255.1 Verticillium longisporum
ATTGCCATCGCAAGCAAGGGTGGCTCCGATACTGGAAGTCGGGCAAATTGCTAAACACCAAGCAAGAGAAGTGGCACTGGCGCAGTTCCACGTGGGTGGACGATTTCTCCGATTGAAGGGAGGGCGTTTGCTTGCCACCGCCTCGTGTGAATGAGAGTACAATCGGATTGCTGTTGTGGCGTAAGAAGGGCCGAGGGGGGGGGAAAGTATCGAGTCGTTCAAACGAATCCTTCGGACGAAATATCTGGTGCGTACTGGCTGACAGCAGTCGCTCGACTATTGTATGTCCCTTGCTGAATAGTCTCTCGGAGTGCATAGTAACATTGAAGCTGACTCGGACTGATGTTACTTCGCCATGTTGTTGACCCCAGCTACAAGACGACCGAGGAGTCTATTGGGTCGGACCCCGACCCATCGAGGCGGCGAGCACGGCGGACATCGCCCCAACCAGGTGTGTTGTCAACATGGATTTCCGCTTGCTCTTCTCCGCCATCCTTGACCGAAGTTGTGGCGACTCTGAATCTTCGATATGGTAGCATGGACGGCTAGAAAGAAATCTCGAGCCGAAGGGGGTGTTTCGAGAGCAACCGAGGAACCAAGGGATCGGCTGCGCACAAATCAGCTTGCAGGCGGATGTCTCCCGCTGAAGACTTGAGACGATGATTCTCCCCACAATGATGCAGCCACATTTCAGACCCCCAGTGCAGCGTGGGGCTTCTGGACCAGTGGCCGAATGGCTCCAGCTTCGAATTTGGTCCACAGTGGAAGGGCAAATGACAGTGTCGCCAGCCCGGAACATGGATCAGTTATGCAGTGTTCATAAGATCCCGAGCGCAAGGGCACTCGTTTCTCTCAGCTTGTCCCTGGCTGACACCATGCGAATGAAGAGGTCGCGTCGCTGTTGGGAAACGGGCCGAGTTTATCGACAGGGAACCCAGTTGGGGGTTACCAATGCCAGATGGCAGGGCTTGACCAATAGTGGCCAAGGATGCCCATGTGAGGAAAGGATGTCTGGCCGAACTGTGTGTGATCCCAGTACGTTGTGTCTTTCTTGAATCCATTCCCAATGGAAGGTGCCGGAAAATCAGCCAAAAACGTGCGCCTCATGTGGGTTGCCCTTGTTCGTGGCATCCGACTTGTCTACTTCGCGTGCCCCTAGCCTGACGGCGCCACAGGTAGGAACCCACGCAAATGGTACGCTCGGTAGCATGCCGTCTCGCTGTGCTCCAGGTGGCCCTGACGATGTTGTCAGGGATGCAATGGTCACAGCTTTCACAAGGGAGGTATCCAGAACCGCCGCACGTTGTGGTGGATTCGCTCGCATGTTTCTTTGTCATGTGGGTGTCGTAGCCGGCGCGCGCGCGCAGGTCGTCGACTCAGGATGCAACGCCTCCCCCTTGAGGCTTCCTTAGCAAGCAGCCACAGATAAGTTGCCCAACCGCCCATTCGAGCATTCTGGCTTGGTCGATGGGTGCATCGTGCTCATCAGAGCTGAGGACGATCTTGGCCCGTTTGCCGGCAGAAAGGCGTTCTTTCAGCGGCACGCATGGCCACACAGACAAGTGGTGGCTTCTCCACCGTCAAGGCGTGCAGCAAGCTACGTGTGCCGGGTGTGCGTGCAGCCAACGGCGTCCACTGGCAAGGCATGTCCATACAAGCCACGCTCGCTCAAGGTTTCGGGTTCCGAATTAAGGCGGCCTTTGCCGTCAGCCGTGTCAGTTTGTCGGGATAGGTGCTGGCGAGGCCAGGCTGATCCGTGTGCGATTGTGGTCGGGCTACCTCGGACGGAGGAAGAACAAGGGGCATGACAGTATCGATCGGGGACGGTAGTAGAGACGATCCCGCTCCACTCGTCAGCTGCTAGCCACGAGGCGAGAGTGGTGTTGGAATGATGGGCATGGGAATTGATGATAGCCGGCTCGCTGACGCACATCAATCTGGGGGAGGAGCCGCGATCCACGTGAGGCCAGGGAATCACCAATTCGCCCATCAGAAACACATTTTGGGTCTTCAGAAAGGGGCGCAGATCGACGAGCTGCGCCGGCGGCTGGCTCTGATCGCTGCGAGAAATCTGAGATTCCGTCATTTCCACGGATTACGCGAAATGGGGAGGGCAACAAAAAAAATCATCCCCTGCCAGGCAAGTGGGAGCCCAACCAGGTAATTTGTCGGACCGGTGGACAATAAGGACCAAGCGGACGCGGCCAGCTTGGGCAAGAGATCGACAACACCAGGGCGTTGGGGCTACAGCCACGTGCGGTAACCTTGTTCGATCGACCTGGGAATGTCGTGGCCGCCTCGTCGGTTCCTGCACCGGCCGGCCTGAACCGAGGTCGGGGTTCTCTTTGATGTGCCCGTGTTGGGCAGCTTGACGAGGACCGAGAAAAACGGGACGCGATGGTGTGAAGCAGTTGGCGATGATGGAAAATAGGGTCGACTACAGACCGAGCAACGAGGCGAACATACCTACCCAAGGACATACCTTGCCTCAGTAAGCGAGCTGCATGACAGGTGCTGCAAGCCGAAAGACCGCCACGGGTTGGGCCTCCACGACAGGCTTGTAGGCTGGAGTAGGCTTGGAGGCTTGCAGGCTTTGCTGGGTAGGTCCTGAGTCGGTGCAGAAGCGAAGGAGGGGGTGATTCACTAGGTCGGCTGGTGGCTTGACGGCGGATGCCTGTATCATGCGCCGCTCCTGCGCCCGCCAGTTCGCTCCTGCGGTTGTGACGGCGAGAGGCCTTCC
Source organism: Verticillium longisporum (assembly GCA_019188255.1). Lineage (NCBI taxonomy): Eukaryota > Fungi > Ascomycota > Sordariomycetes > Glomerellales > Plectosphaerellaceae > Verticillium > Verticillium longisporum. Next base: position 1,802,741 of record JAETXT010000014.1, read on the forward strand.
TCGAGGGGGTTACCTATCCGCCCCGCCCGGGAATGGTCTCGGATTTTGGGTCTTCTCCTGGAGAGCGTTGCCCATCGCACCATCACTCTCGCCCATTTGACGAACCGTACAGACGTGACCATATTCGATGGCGCTCCAGAAAAGACTGCCAAATTCAATGCTGCGGTCCCACGTCCAAGCGCCGATGCGTCAACCTGATTCTGGCCCTCATTGCGTCGATTTGGTAGAGCCAATGAGCCGTTCAGTCCGCACAAGGAGTGCCAGGATGTAGGCTCATTCGGTACCGTGGTTGGCTCAAGCGGAATGGCACTGACTCTATCATTGTGTTCTATCGATCCATTTCGGGGCTCGCCATTAGACTTCGCAAGCCGAAATAGGCACTCACGAGCCGGCGCCAGTCGAGGATGCTTGATCTCTGGGTCCAGCCGTTAAAAATTTGCACGATTCGTGTTTCGTCGAACAGTCGTCTCCTTCACTGTTGCTCACTGGAGCATCCAATTTCCAGCTGTCAATGGTCTTCTGGAGTAGTCCTCTTGGCTTTCTCGCCTACAAGGAAGCATGCGGATGGACCATTGACGGCACGAACCGTTTGGTGGTCAAGAGCAAGAGGATCGGGCATCTCTAGCTTCGCAAGCCGCGACCCAAGCAGAATCACTAATCTTGCAAACTTCCTGTCCATTGATGGGACACGAGTCGATTTTCAGCTTGGAGAGTCCTCCGAATGAGACACCCTTCATGGAACGAATCGATGCGCGCGACAATTCTTGTGCAGATGCCACGTTTCGCCGCGGCACCTTCTCAGCCCGAGTGCGTGCATGGCAGTGGGAATGTCTTACACTTCATCTTGAACATGGCAACCTTTTTACTCGACGACTCCTCAAAAGGGGGCATGCGTGGCCGAAGGGTGCGTCGCCGCGCACCATCACCACACCATCAGAGTGGCGGGGGCCACCTTTTTGCGCTCTTCTCCGAGCCAAGCACTAGTGTGTAGGCCGTTGCTGCTTTCAACCCGCTTTTCATCTGACACCGGCCGTCCGTGGCCCGTAGACAAGATCTTCCATCTGATGCTCCAAGATGACGAGGAATGTGGCCAACGTGGTGAGCAGGGGCCACCGCTGTTGTTGTGCTAGACCCCCCTCTTCGTCGACAGACGTCAAACAGTGTGGTGTACCCTGAATTTTCGAGGCTTATGGGGCATTTTAGCCAGGGACCACACTCATGGTCAATTAGGTGAACGATCCCTAGTCCATTTTTCTTGATTATGCCCATAGCTCATAGGCAATCTTCGCAGCGCCAACTTCGAAGCAAGACCAGGCGTGGTATGCAAGCTCATCGGCAACTTTACGAGGTATTCGTAATAGTCACCGAGAGGTCGTTTCAGGTCCGTGAATGTCGTCGGGACTCCTTCCCCCTCTTCGATGAACTCTCCTCCCCTCCACGACGGATCATTCTTCCTTTCAACCGTACGGTCTCGACCCGGGCGGCCCCTGTCGATCACAGATGGCTGTGCGAGAATGATTGCCCGGAACGCGAGCCACCATGAATCGCCGGGACCAGGCATCCCCTACCAACGGCGAGAGTGTGGTTCGGTGGTGAGCCTGAATCCTGAGCAGACAGCCAGCGCTTGTGGCACCCCCAGATTTTTGCTCTCGGTCTGGTGTCTCAGCCTGGGGAGGCTAGCCAGCATCGATGACCCAGCACCCGGATCGACCGAAACCCATCGTGGGTGATCGTCGTGGCACAGACGGCCATGGATCTGGTATCGCCCACAGACGTTGCCAGTTTCCCCGCTCCTCTGCGAATTCATATTTCAAATGGTCAATATCTAGCGCTTCCTATTGCTGCCTGACAAGCATATTCTGCCCGACAATTTGCGCAGAACCAGGAGGCTGGACCACGAGGATGCCAAAGTCCGCATGAAGGGCTACGCAGGGGGGGGTGGTCTGGCATCGCCCGCGGTGGTGGTTCGCGCGAGTCAGCCTCGAGACCTTGATCAGCTTACCCTCCCGTCGGACAGCAGCGACGCAGCGATGTCACGCCGGCAGTCCATCCGCCTGCCAAACCCCGATGAGCCCTGCCTGAGGGACTGAGACTTCGGATCGTAGATAGAAGACGTATCCGTCTGTTCAAGCAACGCATGATCGAGGTGACACGATCTGCTGCTGGACCGCCCTGCACCGGCCATGGTATTGGCGAGTAATGGGTCGCCTTAGGTCCAGAGTCGACATGCCCGACTCTCGCTACATTCACCATCGAGCTTGAGTGTTGCGTTGATCTGAGAGGCGTGTAACGCAGCTGCAAGTACCAAATCCGACCATCTTGCTCAAAGTGCCTTTGCCACTGTGTTCAATTCGGGTGCTGACGGGGCACAGATCCCGGAACCATTGGGTTCTCGCGTGGAAGGGAAGTCCTTGCGAGGTTTCAGAAGGCATGAACCACAAAGCTTAAAAGTCTGTTGATGTACGCGTAGTGGTCGTTAAGGCCGTTTACTAGTTCAGGTGAATGAGCCGCAGGAATTCTTAGTTCAGCATACCCATCCGGGCAGGGGTCTACCGAGCAGCAGCAACTTAGACTTTTTGTAGTAATCGCGCTTCGTTCCACAAGTTCGAAACTAGATACGAGCCCCCTCCCCCCCTTGACTTGCATAATAAGCTCAGCACGCATCCATGAGGGGGGGGGCTGTGATCCATACTATGATGCTGTTTTGGGCCGCAACTGGGTTGACTTCAAAATAGGGGTGTTCAATGGTATGGTGTTTGGGGTAATGTAGGCGACATTTACTTTCGTTAGATCAAGAATTACTAAAACTTTTCGTCGGAAAGGCTCGAAGAGCTTCCAGCTTTTCTTTGTGACGTTCTATCACGTTGGTTTTCGCTTCTCAGCACGAGAGTGTGTAAAGGCTTCGTGGCCGCGTTCATCTCAGGCCGACCAACTATGTCATCATGAGCCAAGGGAACAGAAGCTTAAGCACAGACATGGTTTCAACCCTGAGCTAGCTAGTCATCGACCTTGACTATATGTCGTGAAAAGAGAATAATGATCAGATAGATGGCCTGGTTCCTCATCGCTAGTGACACTTAATATTGGAAAAGGTTTATTACCAGCGTGACGGATCATGATCTTGACCCCTGTCCTCGCGTAGAAGCTCGGGTCTTCCTACCCATGAGGGTAGTCAAGCTTTTCTGAACTTTGACTCGGCTAGCCTGTGTTGACTACCAGGCAGCCATATACGAAGTTCCACCAGTGTCTCTTCAGATATGCAGCCCTGTGTCAACCGATTGACTGGCCTTGTACCAGTCGTCCCAAGATTCTTGTTGAAGGATGGTTTTTCTTCTTTTTACCTTGGGTCATAACCTTATTGAACAAGCTTCCGCTTCCGAGAGTTCAAGTCGTCATTGAGGCGTGGAGATAACATACACGGGGTCGTTGGAAGCATGCGGTCCACCACTTCAGAGTCTGACCAGCTCGTGGATGAGTTTTGCGGTCAAAATGCATAGTTGGGACGCGGCGGCGAACAGTGACAAGTTTGAACTATTTGAATAGAACTTCTGATAGAGTTCCCTTGCCTTCGATATCAATAATCTCTTGGGCATCTTTTGTTTATGCACTGACCAATGGTTCGACGCCCTCCAGAAAACTTTACGTATCAGCGTGTACAGTGTATTGCGTAACGGAAGGAGATAGTCCAGCTCTATTGATTTAGACTTGAAGTAATTCTTACTATTGATGTTTGTTAGTGAAGCTCGATGCAAAACTGGGTAACTAAATCATATGCACTGCACAGTGGTGCTCGTTTCGTGTGAGAGATGAGTCTACTGTTGTGGTCAATGTCGTACGATCATAATGCGAGTATAAGTCGACCCCTGAAGACAACCAGGCGAAAGCACGTCCAAATGCCCTGGGTCAACTTTGCCGAGAAGAAAGAAAGCTTCGATACTTGATATTTGTTGCCTAGCTGCGGATGACCAGTCATAGGGCATGAAAGTGCCCATCTGACTGCCTTGGCCCAGAATCTCGTTCCGTGGTTGTAGTTTGGTCGAATAGCCCCTACGATCTTTCGGATGTGCTTGTCTCCCCTCTGATCCTCCAGGACCAGGGTCTGCTAGTACTTTAGGCGAATAGCGCGCTCATCACCTGATTGAGTCCAGAACACGTTGAGCTTCTTACCAGGGATTAGGTAGATGATGGTTTCGGCTGCTATAAACCACGCCGGGGATTGAGTGCCCGGTTCTTTGTCCGTGATTTGGTTCAATAGCGAGAAGTCACTAATGAACTTCTTATCCGGTATGGTTTGGAGTCGGCGCACTGCTCTATCAACCTTGTCTTGCGCCGCAACGGTATACTTGCAGCTCTAGTCCACCCATCCTCGACCGGGATCTCCAGTAAATGGAGTCTTGGGGTCTATTGCTTCCATCGGAGCATCAGGGTCGGAATCTCCTGCGTCAAATATGTACGGGGCCGGGGGCAGTTCGGACAGTGATTTCGACTTCGCCTTCTTCTTTGGGCCCGGTTTCTTCTTCGCCGCGGCCATCATCTGGCCTACGAGTCCTGTAGTCCGTCGCTGTTCGTCGTCGTTTGAGGTATGGTCTGCGAAGGTAGCTAACATCAATACCTATTGCCTCATAAGCCACCTAGACTTCACTTTATTGTCATCCAGCATTCGCCGAAATACAAGCGGCCAGCTGTTGATGATGATTGCTGGCAGGACTAGCTAACACGGCGTCGATATGCAAACATTTCGATGTCTCCTGGTTAAGACAAGTCAAAGCTGGGCGTAGAGACGAGAGCGAATATACCAATGAATATTCAGACCCCAAGACTAGGTCTAATACATAATTCGGAGCAAGTTGCACTTTCTCAACGAAGAGAATCTGACATCATGGTAATATCGAAATATAGCGTCCATGTGCCAAATGCACTCAAGGCAATTATCTGTGAACGCGTCCGAGCTCAAGCTCATTAGACAATCATCTCTTGGGCGAAATCTATACATGGATCAAGTTAAACAGCCCACATTCGACTGAGCATCCATGCAGTGTGGACATTTCCGACGCCACTCTGTTGTTGGCCGTTGAATATGCGTAGTCCAACCGCTGGCAACCCCAAGGTGGCTATCACAGCCGTGAGAATGTGGGCACGCGTTCACGGGGGATCCAACACAAGGTATTCATCAGAGCGTTCTGTTCCGGTCCATCTATAGGGGATATCTTGACATGACTTTTGATGTATGTAGCGATCCTCTCGGCCGACTCAAAAACTCCACCTTCACCTTTCGAATCGCTTAGTCCTCGTCCCAGTTCTGCGGCAACACAGATTAGTACATTGGAGACAAGATGGGGACAGCAATGAGCTCGGAAACATACAGGGTTGGGCGCGGGAGGCTTAGGGCCTCCAGCCTGTCGAGCCACGATGATCTGGTCGACAGACAACACGGTCCGCGCGGCCTCGGTAGCCAGCTTGATAGCCCAGGCCTTGGGGGCCAGGAGATCCAGGATACCGTCCTTACGAGCATCCAGGGTACCGGAGCCATCCTCGTTCTGCGCCGTGTTAGTTGTGAGTCTTGATAGGCAACTTCGGTCTACTCGACTCACCTCGATGTCTACGCCAATCGCCCAGTCATCCTTCTTGTGATGCGCCATGTAGAGCCTGCTGAGGACCTCGGTGGCATCGAGACCAGCGCTCTCGGCGATTGTCCTGGGGACGACCTCGAACGCCTCGCCGTACTTCTTGATGGCATACTGGGCAAGACCAGGAGTCTTCTCGCCGAGGGCGGTCAGCCTCTCGACAAGCTGTGTCTCAGTGGCACCTGCTCCGGGCACGAGCCTGGGGTCTTTTGTGATAGCCTTGACGACGTTCACACCGTCGTCGACAGCTCGCTCAACGTCCTCGAGGTGGTTTTGCGTCGCGCCTCTCAGCACAATGGTCGCTGTCCTCGTGACGTCGTTCTCCTGACGGAAGACGGTAACGCGGTCACCGCCAATCTCTAGCTACTCGACATTGTCGATGGAGCCCATCACGTCGGGCAGGGGGGCACCCAGGCGGGACAGGGGGGTAGCGCCGACAACACGGCATATTCTGCGGAGCTCAAACTTGCTGAGAATCTTGATGAAGAGAATACCGTACTTGTTGAGGTAGTGCTGGGCCAGGTCGCCGACGGTAGAGCCGGCAATGACGACACGCAGGCCGACGTCGTGGAGCTCCTTGATGGCGGCCTCGAGCTGGTTCTCCTCGCCCTTGGTGAAGTCCATCATCTCCTTGGCGTTGTGCAGGAGAACGGTTCCCTTGGTCTCGGTCTGGCTGGTATCGATGGGGCAGGAGAAGACGCCGACCTTGGCGCGCTTGACCTTCTTGATGGTGCCGTCAGGTTGCTTGGGGAAGACCATGCCCTTGACGACACGGCTCTGCTCGAGGCTGCCGCCCATGATCTTGACGACACGGATGTTGTCGACGTTGAAGCCGAGGGGGTTCTTAGGGAGGACAGACAGGACAGCCTCAGCAACGAGATCACCAAGGAAATCCTCGTGGCCGTTCTGCTTGCTGGCGACGACGGTGCGGATGGCCTTGGCAAGCTCGTCTTGGTCACGGATGTCCTCGACCCTGTCGACGGAGAGCTCCTCGAGAGAGTCAAGGGCCATCTTCTGCGCCTTCTCGTAGCCGGTCACGATATCGGACGTCTTGAGACCCATGCGCAGGAGGTCCTCGGCCTTGCGCAGCAGCTCACCAGCCAGGATGATGACCAGGTTGGTGGCGTCTCCCATCTCGGACTCTTGCTGCTGACTGGCCATGACGAGCAGCTTGGCGGCGGGGTGGACGACATCGAGTTCGCGGAGGATGGTGGCGGCGTCGGAGGTCAGAATCATCTTCTGCAGATGGTTGATGACAATCTTGTTGCGGCCGTAGGGGCCGAGAGAAGTCTGGACGGTCGACGTGATGGCCCTGCAGGCGTCGATGTTGCGCAGGACGGCGCCATCTTCGGAATCGTAGCTATGGGAAGATGGGTTAGTATTGCGTTGACGTTGTGGTTCTGTCTGCCATCATGTTGCAAAGGTGGGGGGAAGAGCTGCAACAGGGGCTACCGGAAGAAGCTTGAGGAAGGCGACAGAGGAAGAGAGGGGAGGGTGTAATACTTGTTGTAACCCCCCTTGAACAGGTTCGCGTTGGGCGCGTTGGGGATATTGAGCGACATGATGGGTACTGCCGGCCGGATGTGTCGTGGTCTGGTCGGTGTATATGGGGGTGGGATGAGGTAGTGGTGGTGGTAGTGGTGGTGGTAGTGAGGGACCTCTTTGGTGGGATGTGGTCGTCGCTGGCAGACGAGGAGCTCTAGTCCCTGGCCCACCGACTCAAAAAAAAGTCTGGGTGCGTGGAAAGCCCGGTGCCTGACGCAAAGTGGCAGCGCGACGGGGTGGTGGATGGCCAATCAGAGACGGTACCTGGGCACTGTTGATCCGTTCCGAGCTGTGTCGTCCAGTAAATTCTGAAGCATCTCACTGGAGCGTCTCGACAGGGGGGCCTACAGCGCTACAGCCTTGCATCTGCCCTTCCCTCGCGCCATCGACTGTTGGTCTGCATTGAAGGGATTCGCGACGGGGACGTACCTGCGCTGGCCCGGGAGGTTTTCAGCCTCTGACCGCTCTGTTGATGGCGAGTTCCAAGATTCTACTTATTGACATGGACGCCCATCTGCTACACCATCTATGCATTTTGTATGATTTTTGGCCATTTCTCTTTTTAATTGCCTTGTCTGGAGTGCATCTTACCATTTCGTGTCTTAGACCACAGCTCTCTGCAGCAAGTCCTCTCCGGGTCTGGTCTGGTTTGTCCTGACTGCCACGATGGCTCCGCAATCTTCCTACTGTGAGTTCCACCTCCACACCCAGACACCCAGACCACGACATCCCATACCTAGGTACCTTACCTACCTACCCATCCATCCATCCCCTTCCCACCCCCCATTTTGTTCCTCCATCTGTCCAAACGCGCGATTGAACGTAGTTTCGCCAATCTACCCACCCAGAAGCTCGGCGCCTCCATCCATCTTATTTTCCATCTCGTTCAATCCCCATCTACACGACCAACTCGCGATGCCGCCCAAGAAGATCCCCAAACTCAAAGAGAAGCCCCAGGCTGACCACCCCGTCATTGACCCGACAGCCATCCCCCCGGCGCTGCCTCCATCCGTCGAGGAGGCCTATCGCCGGAAATGCATTCAGCTCAAGCAGCGCACGAGCGAGGTCGAGGACGAGAATGATGCCACGCGCGTCCGTCTCGCCCGCATCAGGCGCCAGGTCGAGAAGATGCGCCTCGAACGCGCCATGCTCCTCGAGCAGCTCACCCGCCGCACCAGCACCAACGTCGAGGACTCTGACGGCAGCCCCAGTCCACCACCCACTGTAGGCGACGACCTTTACTTCCCCGACAATCTCAACCCCGACACCCCGACAGGCCATGGCCGGAGACAAACTGCCAGAATCTTGCTGACGCCCTCCCAGCCGAAGGAGAAGCCCCTGCGCACCAAGCGCGGCCACCGCAAGCCCTCCCTGCTCGCTGACATTGACGCCGCCGCCACCAAGTCCGCCGCCGCTTCGCCCTTGGTCAACCAGCATCCCGCCACCCAGTCCCCGAGCTCCGAGGCCTTCTCCCACGCACAAGGCAACGCCGACTCGGCCGCCGCTGCCGCTTCCGCCACGACCAACGGGGTCTCCAAGCCGCCCAAGCGCCCCGCCAGTGCGTTTGACATGTACTGCGAAGAATCGCGCCCCGCCCTGCAGAAGACGCGTGAGGACAAGCCCGACGAGGACGCCACTCACACGATCGAGGAGGAGCTCGCCCGTGGTTGGAAGGATCTCTCCGACGACGCCAAGGAAGCTTTCCAGAGCCGCCACGACGATGCCTTGGCCCAATACCAGAAGGACAAGGCCGAGTACGACGCCACCAAGGCAGCAGATACCGCCGCCGCCGACAAAACGGCCGCTGCGGCCGAACCCGAAGCTGAGACCAAGGACGAGGCCGCCGAGAAGAGCGAGAACCTTCCCGAGGCACCCAAGGACAAGGACGATGAGGACGACATGGACGACAAGGATGACAAGGACGACAAGGAAGACGAGGCTAAGGCGGCGACCGAGGCCGGGAAGGCGGCATCCAAGTCTCCCGCTCCGACTCCAGCCCCAGCCCAGGACGAGGACGTCGAGATGACCAACTACGACACCGAAGAGGCCGAGGACACGCCGGCTGCTGACGACAGGTAGGGCCTGATTCCCCAGTCACCACGGTATCGTTCCAGTTGGAGATTCTAGGCTCTTGGTTTTCCGGTTCGGCGTTCCGGTTTTGGTCTTTTCAAAGGGAGGAACTCGGTCGGGACGCGACAGCATCACGCCGGCCCCACGTTTGTATCATTATGTTTATCAGAGGAAGCCTTGTTGTCCGGCCTCGGTCTCTTTATTCCAGGAGAGGAAGGATGACGGAGGAGGAAGAAAACCCCATTTGTTTGATGATTTCGATTCCCCGAAAAAGAGAAACAAAGATCGCTTTAATTACCATATCCTGTCTGCTGTTTGCGTGTGTGCTTGCGCCTTGAAACGCCCTTTCTGTCTACGAAGGCTTCAATGCAACCCCCCATCCCCTCTAGGCGGAACGCCGGCAAGTGCTGTGTCCATGTTCGGTTCCTTGCCCCAGATCGCCTCTCCTGCCCGAGGCATTCGCGAGATCCCCCAAAACCAAAAGACGACACAGGCGACTTGATAAATACTACACAAGCGAATACACACATCCTACGCACCCCAGTGTCTGGGCTCACTCGCCGGCGTACAGATCCACCACAATGTTGATCGCCGCGACGACAATTTCAGCCGCGATCAGTACGATTACTGAAACATGTCAGCATATGTTCAATCGCAGGCAAAATCGGTAAGAAACTGCAATAGAAGGGGGCGGAGCAAACTCACCAATCCACTCGAGCTTCTCGCCGTGGCCGTGACTCAGCTCTCCCTTCAAGACGGCCAGCAGGTCGGCAATGACGTCCAGCCTCTCCGTCAGCAGGCCCACGCGCTGGTCCATCTCGAGGTAACTTCGCACGGCCTGGTAGACGGGTTCCAGCTGCGGCTCGACCCAGAAGAGTTCGGGCGTGTCGAGGACGGAGCCGTTCAGGTGAATGTTGATGCGGAGGATGAAGAGCTCGCCGATCTGCATGTTGATCTGCTTGCGGCTCAGGTCGATTTTGCCCGTGTTGGCAATCTGCGTAGGAATATCCTTGCACGTCTCGACCGTTGAGGCGATCAACTCTTCGAACAGGGATGTCTGCTGCTGTCAGTCTGGGGGGGGAACAGATGAACCAAGAACAAAAGGCACGTGGGTCGTGTGCCGTGGGACGCCCTTACCTTGACGCTCTGCGCGAGCGCGTGCGAGATGGCCAGCTTGGTCATGTAGTTGTTCTTGTCCCGCAGCGTGATAAAGTCGTTGTAGATGCGGGCCTGGTACTCCCGCGTGTAGTAAAAGTTGAAGAACTCGGCCTCGACATCGTCCGGCGCCAGCTTCTCCGTCTCAAACTTGGAGATCTCCTTCAGGAAGCGCTTCTCCTGGTCGAGCGTCATGCCCCATATCACGACGACGCCGTACTCGAAGAGAAACACCTCGGGCGTGTGTATCTCCGTGTCAAAGTCCTGGCTGTTCTCGATCGGCGCCTCAATGTCGTGGGCGCCGTCGTGCAGGAACCCTTCCTCGAAGCCCGAGTCCTGCGGGCCCTGCGCGGCGAGGTCGAGGAGGCCCTGCCGCTCGAAGCCGTCGGAAAAGTCGCCCGTCGAGTGACGCCGCTCGTACGCCTGGACGGGGTTCGGCTGCGCGCCGACGCGGCGGTCACGCCTGTTCTCGACGCTGTGGCCGTAGGTGTACGCCGAGTAGAGGCACTCGTCGATGAGTTTCGGGTTGGCGCCCCGTGACTTGCCGCGGCCCTTCATGAACCGCATGAGGCCCTCCATCTCGTACTTGTTCGCCGTGCTGTAGGCCGTGACGCGCGGCAGGCGTTCGCGGTCGGCCTTGCCCAGACGTGCCGCGTCGCGCCGGGCCGTGGGGTCCTTGATGCGGGTATACTGGGAGTAGACGTCTCGGCCGCTCTCCTCATCCTCCTCGCCGGGTTCGGGGTTGGGCAGGAGCTTGAGCTTCTGTGCGTTCTTCGTGCTTCGCTGAGGACCAATCTTGGGCGGTAGCGGGAGAGGCAGGGTGTTGGACGGGGAGCCATGGCTGTTTCTCCTGCGCAGCTTGTTGTTGATGGAGGAGATGGCCGAACTCTGGCCGGGGGAGGCAGTGGCGAGGTGGAAAGAGTGGGAGTGTCGGGGGCGCGGCTGGGCTGGTTCTGGTTCTATCGTCTTGGACACAGGATTCTGGTTGAATGTAACATTCCGGGCCGTCTTTGGTCGCGGCGATGTGGGAGAGGTGGCAGGTGGGAGGAGCGGCGTATTCTCGCTGGCTTCGCCGGAACTTGGGGTCGTCTGATCGCCCATGCTGATCTCTGGCTCAGGAATTGCTGGGGTATCACGGTGGTTTGAGACAAGAGAGAAAGAGGCGCACGTCGGGGCGTGGGAGCAAAAGAACGATCAATCAATTGGGTTCAAAGCATGTCGTACAAGATATCAGCTCACAGCGGGAGGGCAGAGGCTCCGTCGGAGATGGTTTGACGTTGAGAGCTGTTGAGCAAAGACGGGGGATAAGAACGTGCGGCGTAACAAATCGAGAGGTGGACGGACGCACCTAAGCACAAGTATGGATGACGTCTGAAGTCATTTTCTGCATTGGGACTGGGCTGGAGCTTGAGCCCGTTGTTTGGCTGGCCATATGTACGTGCCCCGCTTTCCCACACCGACCCTGACCGACGGGCAGTCATGGCATCTTGTCTGCGAGTATCTATACGTGACATTCCACCTACCAATGTTAGCCATTTGGGTTTCAATGAAAGATGGCCGAGGCTTGGGTCATATAAGACTGGCGTTGGCATGTACTATGGTCTGGTACGCTACCGGCCGGTTTCTTGTGCCTCCTGTGCCACCATGTGCTCGTGAATTGACGCAAGAGCCTCCCGATCGCGGAACACCTCGTCGAACCTCTTCAGCAATCCTTCATTATCTGTCAAGCATGTCCTGGCTTCGTCCAGAGATTCATATACGACGCTCCGTTCAGATTCGGCATCTTGCATCCTCTCGAAACACGCGTTGTACTTCTCGTGCTCCTCAGGATTGAGTTGTTCCTGCAATGACAGTGTCCCAACTTAGCACGCTGTACAACATCCACCAACCTTGTGCAGTGGCCGGACGAAGACGAACCTTGATGTCTTCTGAGAAGTGAATCCCAGGAACCCACCACTGTGTATCTGGTTTGACGTCCAATTCTGGATGCTCTCGCTGAACCTTGTCGATGTGTGCTTGCATTTGCTCGAGCAGTTGCTCCCGAGTCGGGGACTCAGTTGGGTCGAACTGGGACTGCTCTTTTACAAAAATCATTGTAGTCAGTGGTGCAGGAAGCTCCAAGTACACAGAATGATCCAACGCGCCGACACGAATGATCACCACTGAATCTGCAGTGAATCTAGGAGGATAAATAATATTGGAGGATGACTCACACCCACGGCAGCAGCCCTTCCATAAACATCTCGAGACACAGGTGTTCTGAACTAAGGCGGATCAGATAGGGAAACAAGAGAATTAGGGAAGCAAGCAAGAAAAGTGGTCGCTTGTAGATGAAGCTGAAAACCATTGCCCCTCAGGGCGTCATCAACTTGACCTCCATCTTCAGCCCCGCGTCACCCACTCTGTCTACAAACTTTTGCCCCAGGCAAGAAGCCGTATATACGCCGCCAGGCAGCTCCACATTATCCTCGAGAAGAGAAAGCGCGCCTTGAGCCATCATCATGCCACTCACTGCCATGTTGTCAACTCACAGACCTCCTCCAAGGCGTCAAGATTGGAGAACTCACAATCGTACATGCTGCCGTCGAACCAAAGACGACTGAAAGCAATCTTGTCTGACTTGGGCGTCACATCAGGGATGGCAGTCGCCCGATACTCGACCCTGTCCTTCTTGCCGTCGGCCTTGGCTGGCCCCTGTCCGGGTTGGTACACGAACCTGTGAGCAACACGTCGAAGCGGGGTGCCCAAGATGATTATGCCGAGGAACAGAGCAATGTGAACGAACACACCGTGAAGCAGGTTCCGCACCCGGAAATATTCCTTGAATGAAAAGTTGGGCCCGTAGGATTCTTGCTCGTTGAGGGATGTGTGGAGACCCCATGATCTCTGCACAATGGCGGCGTCGGTGGTGCCAGCGAGGGAAGTGGTCACGGTGCCAAGTTCGGGGACATGTCGGGCACCAAATATCTTCGTCAGAATAGTATCGCGCGACGGGGCCCTAGTTGGATTTGGGATGGGGGAGAGGGCATAGGGTTTGAAGGATGCCTGGACTTCTTGCATTGAGAAGTTATCGAGCAGAGTGAGGACTGTGGCCAAAGTACCCCCAGACGGGGCGGCACTGAGTCATTGCGTGTAAGTATCAATGAAGATCGCTGTGTGCAATGAGAAACTCACTCGAGGGTGTGAATCGAGACTGTGACCTCGCCCGTTTTGGCAGATAGCTTTTCGCGGATAAGTTTGGCCATGGCCCAAGTCATGAGATCGGGAGGGGCCGACTCGAGACCAACTTCAGGAAACATCAAGGCGCCGCTGGCCTGAGCGGCCTTGCCATACTTGGAGATCATCTTGGCGACAAAGGGCACCTCGCCCGTAACGTCAAAGTAGTGGGTGCCATTCTCAGCACAAGCCTTGAACGCATGCTCCCCATATTTACCATAGGGGCCGACGGCTGAGATGAGAACAAATGTCTTCTTTGCAAGTTCTTGCAACTCTTGGTCATTGAGATTGCAGATCTCAACCTCTGTGATGCATGTAAGCGTGTGCCTACCAGTGTCATGCGGGAGGTGAGACGGGTGAGACGTCAAAATCCTAGCACCATGGTGCACGCACCTGGTTGGACTCTGTCAGGGTTCAGCTTTTCACAGTCCGCAACGCCCGTCTGGAGCTTGGATTCTGAACGGCCAGCAACAGCCCATTTCAGGTTCGAGGGAAGATGGGTTGCTATGTGCTCGGCTGCAAATTGACCGGTGTAGCCTGCGAGTCGTCATGTCAGCGGAATTGGTCGTTATGAGAGGCCAGTCCACTATGGCCATACCTGTCGCGCCAAAGACGACCACATCGTACTTCCGGCCATGTTTCTTGAATGCCATGATCAATATTGCGAGTAAAAGTGATCTTGCGCGGGGAAATTGGCTCGACAGCTGTTAAGTAAAATGCTGAATGTTTGTGTTGCAGGCTGCCAAATAGAGGGGGGAGATGGGGCGAGGACCTTACTTACCCTTGGGATGAGTAGTTCTACGCCGTCTTCCTTCAAAGCCTGTGTCCGTACCTCTCAATTCGCCTCCTCCGACATGTCATTCTCGAAGGGGCCATTTGGACCGGTCTTCTTTTGAGGAAGTTTATTTACTCATGAACACGGTAGCAGAGCTGCTCGGAGAAAACATCTGTCGTGTCTACACAACAGTGGTCATTTCATCGCTTGACAATCATGCCATTTCAGTGAAGTGACCAGATCATGCCACTGATGCACTGTGTTTCACTCCATCATTGAGTCATGAAACCCAAATCGACCTTTGATAAGCTTGATCTTCAGTGCCTTAGCAATACCTGGGGCATCGCCTCTCGGTTGGAAAAGCCGCCCAAGCACTACATTGATGAGAAGGGCAATCTCGAAATGACGCGAAGACGCTGTGAAGCATCTCGAGTGGAACCAGCTGGTGAACCAACTGGCGGCAGCTGGAGGTGATTCCCCAGGTCACGTTGAAGGAAGGGACTCCTGTGATTCAGTTAGTCAGCAGGAACTATATAACGTAGCCCTGGGGGCACGTTGGCGACTAAACTAAGCCAGATACAACAACACTTATCCACCTAATACCATCAACTGTTTTTGGTGACCACAGCAGGGCCTCGATAATCAATGCCAGTACCGACCTGGTTCCTGCATCTCCTGAAGTTTCCGTTTTCCGATTCAAGTCAAGCACTGAGCATGAAGAAAAGACCCTAAGGCTACCTACTCAACTTACCTACGGGTACTATACTACCGTCCTACCTACTCAAACGTACATTACCGACAGTCACCTACGACTGAAGAGTACCCCGACCCGCTTGTATTACCGTTGGTCCTTGCCTTGGTCGTGAAGAGATGTAATTCTCTGAGGAATGGAAGAAGAGGATGGATGTCTGGACGTGGGAAGATGAAGATATGGCCGTGGGCGTCCTCTTGTGAGGGGGTGACTTGAAGGAAGGGACTCCTGTGATTCAGTTAGTCAGCAGGAACTATATAACGTAGCCCTGGGGGCACGTTGGCGACTAAACTAAGCCAGATACAACAACACTTATCCACCTAATACCATCAACTGTTTTTCACGTCAGCTCGCTAACCGATAAGATAGAAAGCTCGGACCACGCACATCTGGCTCCGCACAACAAGCCCTACCACAGAAACCGCATCGACGGGCAAAATTCTTTTCGTATGTGAACCGCGCCTGACGAACCCTTCTTCAATCAACCACCCATCGTCGACAACTCCCTACCGACTACCCCTCCAACATCATTCACAATGGCCAAGCGCACTAAGGTTCGTCGGACTCTTCACTCACCATAGGCACGCTCGTCCGCCGTCGATTATCGTATGCTCTCGAAAATCCGTACCCCTCATCCAAGTATTCAATGTCGAATCGGGATCCTGACCCGACCCGGACCGCGACCACCCTGGAGCAACGTCGAGAAATATGACGTGCACCTAGCTGAATGTCAACGCCGGAGATCTCGGCTTGCCACTGAGAAGAACGCCCTTTGTGGCTTCCCGACCAGCGGTTCAATGTTATCTACCAACCTCTCCTAAACTGGAATGCCGTTATACAACATATGCTTCGAGCACAACCACCGCATTCGGGTCGAAAAGCGCAGCACTACACGACTTTGCTGTCTACTGTCGTTGAGACAATGGCAAGGAAGATCTCCTCGACCGACGGCTCTCTGCTCACGGGAGCACTCTCGATTCGACACTTGAATACATGGAACGGACTCGAGCATCGTATCACGACGGACGGCAGCCCCTTGAGACCACAAGCTGACCCCCACCACAGAAGGTCGGCGTGACCGGAAAGTACGGTACCAGGTACGGTGCCTCCCTGCGTAAGCAGGTCAAGAAGATGGAAATCTCCCAGCACGCCAAGTACACCTGCACCTTCTGCGGCAAGCCTACCGTCAAGCGCCACTCCACCGGTATCTGGAACTGCCACTCCTGCAGGAAGACTGTGTATGTTACTCTCCAACGTCAATTCGTTGCAAGGTCGATTGCTAACATCTCTCCAGTGCCGGCGGTGCCTACGTCGTTGCGTACGTTGTCACGGACATGATGCCCCCTCGCTCATTAACCCGCATACTAACATGCTCTCCACAGCACTCCTGCCGCCGCGGCCATGCGCTCCACGCTGCGTCGCCTGAGGGAGATTGCGGAGGTTTAAGCGAAAGACGATGTCTGGTGGACGGTTTCTGCTTTGCATTTTCGGGCGGTGTATGGGAAAACCCGGGTATTGCAGCCTACATCTTCATGAGGACGGACGGACCCGGTCTCAATGGTCTTCGGTCAGCTGCCCATAGACACCAAATGGTCAGCAATGGAAAAAAGGGAAATGAACGAATACCCGACCAGCAGCCCGCTGGCCCCAAACACGACTTGATGCATGATGAATCTGTCTCATAATCTCGTGACGATGAAATGTATCTTGACTGTGACGTGAAAGATTGCGCCGGCACCGTGGGTCATGATACTCTTGAGGACCTTGTTCCTTTTAGTGATAAAGAGAGTACCTCATTTCGCGATACCCAAAGTGTGGTTGATGCCCGCGCCTCCTGAGCCTTCCGTCAGGGATGGATCTTAAATGCTTGAGACGATACGAACGCTTGCAAGCACCGTCCCGCATCTGATACTCCGAGTAGCGTGATGCCCGAAGATAGTAGGCTTACTTCCAAGATATTCAGCTTTGCTGAGTTTGCGCCCATAACTATTCTCTGCTGGAAATCTATATCTATTGTGTGGTTCCAAAGACCATGAGAAACTTTGCGGTCTGCCTTATGTAAGCCGAAAGCCGTCTTGTAAAGCAATCATGGAAAACGTCAACCCACCATTCCCCCACCTGCGCATCAGTAACTCTGAACTGGATCTACAAAGATGGGGAAGAACGACAAGAAGCCCGCCGGCGATAAAAAGGCCGGCAAGGGCTCTGACACGAAGGATGCCAGCAAGGTCAAGGGCGCGCAGTCCATTAACGTCCGGCACATTCTGGTACAATGCACCCACACCGAGTCCTTCAGGCCTCCGTCGTGCCTCGCTAGTTTTCACAAACACCATACTAACGACATGCCAGTGCGAGAAACACGGCAAGAAGGAGGAAGCATTGGCGAAAATCCGTGACGGAGCCAAGTTTGACGATGTAGCAAGAGAATTCTCTGAGGACAAGGCACGTCAGGGAGGCTCTTTGGGTTGGAAGAGCCGGGGAAGCCTGGATCCGGCGTTCGAAGAGGTGGCCTTTGGGCTCGAGGCGAGCTCAACGGGCAGTCCCAAGTGGGGAGAAGCCAAGACAGGATTTGGGTATCACATTATCATGGTGAGTTGCATCGTCGCTCTTTGTTTGAAGAGTGGGCCATGAGTTGCCAGCTCCGGAGACTGTTTGCTAACAATGAGTGTCATTAGGTCGAGGGGAGGAAGTGATGGTTTGGTATTCTCCCCATGGGATGGCATTCCTGATCAGACGTGAGCCCTCAATCACACACTCCGTGTATGAACAGTATTTGGCACCTTATGCGGTGCATCCGAGGCTCATGCCCATGTTGTTTGGTAATTCCAAAAGAGTGTTGTGACACGCCTCTGGGAGGTAGCTTCAAGTAGCGATGAGAGGTTCTACGTTTGGCTTAGTTGTGCCTCACGAGTCTAAAGCTGTCGTCGTGTGGTATTCACGTGAAAACCACGAGTAGCTGCGAGTCAAATGGGTGCTCAAGAGGACATCATAGTCTTCTGCACAATTAATTGCGAGACACATGCGAACACACTGTACTGCAGCGAGATGCCCGAGTGAGGTGCGCCCTGACGGGCATTTTTTGTCTTTTTGTCTTCCATACGTAGCCATACCCAGGTAACCGTCATGATGCGCAACGCCAGCTGAAAAAGCTAGAGTACAACCCAAATCGTCGCAATGACGGATGAATGCCACATCCACACTGCCTCTATACCTTTCCTGCCTTTGACGCCCATCTAAGCCCGGCGATCTGTTTACTGCTCGGTCTGGAAGTAGTTGAGGAGGATGGAGCGCTCCTGCGACTCCTCACCCCAGTCCTTGACGACGACGCAAGAGCAGTTGACGACCTTGCGCGCGTTACCCTCACGGTCGAGAACGCCTGAATATGGCATTAGTTCATATCCATAGCTGGTAGATGTGTGAAGAACTTACAGAGACCGGCCCACTCGCCGAGCTGCTTGCCATCGGGAACCTTGATCAGGGGGATCTTGTGCTCAGAGCAAAGGGCGATGACGAGCTTCTTGTAAGCCTCCTCCTCGCAGGCCTCGTTCAGGACGCACATGTGGGCCTGGCGACGGTCGAGGGCCTTGGAAGCCTCACGGAGACCACGGGCAAGGCCGTCGTGCATCAGGGAGAGCTTGAGGACACCCTTGAGGGCATCCAGGACAGACATCTGGCCCTTGGAGCCGCTCTCGGCGGAAACCTCGACCTCATCGGCGACCTCGGGGGCGTTGTTCTCTTCTACGTCCGACTGTGATGCGACAGAGCGCCGTTAGTCATGGCTCCTTGGGAGTATTGTGTGGTTGACGATCGATGCGCGGGGTCCTTCCAGGCGAGAGCGAGGCAAGCAGGTTGCCCACCCGTCGTCTTGTACCGGGGAGGGTGTTTGGCGGCATTGCCGGGTCTTCACGATACCCCGCGCATGCTATCTTCTCCCGCACGATACCAGGGATATTCAGCAAAACTTACCATCTTGGCTGATTTTCGGTGCAAGTGGCAGTCGGTGCGATCCTCGAAGAGTGTTGTAGTTGGTGTATGTGGTTATGTAGTAGTAGGGTTACAGGTGACCTCTGACTTTTGTCAATTCGCGACTGAGGCGGAAAGGTGGGAGTGGATGACAGTGCACGCTGAGGTTTGTGTGCCAGCCGTCACGAGTGCTGATTGGTGGACGAGGTGGATCTAGGGCAATTTTTCGATTATTTTCAAGGCGCACCAAATTTGGGCGGTGTGCAACCCCATCTCGCGAAGCTCGGCCCTCTTTGACTCTGTCTTGACTTTTCCCCCCTCTCCACCCAACTTCTCTCGTCTTTCCTACTCTACAACCTTCTACGGAACTTTTGTGAGGTATGTATTATCAACCTGGCCCGCCTTGGGCACTTGATTGAAGCAGGACGGCACATGCATTTTCACGATGGCAGAGGAGAGCAATCAGAGGAGTCGACCATAGCGAGCGAAACCGACAAGGAGTGATGTGCGCGCAAACGCAGTGCGAAAGCTCTTGCATCGCAGCGAGCCTCGAGGCCACCCGACTTGGAAGCACGCCGCAACGGGACGATGATGACCTCTGATACGCTTCTCCTCTTCAGCACTGAGCGGCAGAACCCTCCTTGCGACATGCATCATGCGCGCCTTGGAGGGCACTCTCCCTGCTCACGAGCCTCGAAGGCTAACCTCCAACCCTCATTTGGCAGATACCTCATTTCCACTTCCTCGACTTGAGAATCTCCACCTCCGACAACCGTCAAGATGGTCCGCACCTCCGTTCTTCACGATGCTCTCAAGAGCATGAACAACGCCGAGAAGGCCGGCAAGCGCCAGGTCCTCATCCGTCCTTCTTCCAAGGTCATTGTCAAGTTCCTCCAGGTCATGCAGAAGCACGGTAAGTTCTCTCTAATATCCTGTTGCTCTCTCTTGTCAGAGTATCAAACCCACCCTTGGGGTTCAGGAGGGCAAAATCAGAGATGGTGTACATCCCATTCGGCTTGATAACTAGGGCTACGGTTTCAAATCCCCACGGCCCAGCCCCTATAAACTGCCGATATATCAACTTTTAGCAGAGATCTTACACCTTCTCTGATTTTATCCCCTGACGTCCAAGGTTTAATCTTCTGCTACAAATCACTAACATTTATCCTTCAAGGCTACATCGGCGAGTTCGAGGAGGTCGATGACCACCGCTCCGGCAAGATCGTTGTCCAGCTCAACGGCCGCCTCAACAAGTGCGGTGTCATCTCCCCCGCTACAACGTCCGTCTCGCCGACCTCGAGAAGTGGGTTGTCAAGCTGCTGCCCGCCCGTCAGTTCGGCTACGTCATCCTGACCACCTCCGCTGGTATCATGGACCACGAGGAGGCACGTCGCAAGCACGTTGCCGGCAAGATCATCGGCTTCTTTTACTAGAGAAAAGGGCCGAGGGAATGGGTTATGAAAAAAAGTACGGACGGAAGGGTTCTGGACTTGGGTCTGCATCACGCGGCGTTAGGGGTTTGCCAGTTTTGGCCGATACGATACCACTTGAAGCTCTCAAGCTAGTTGCATATTGAGCACACTGCAATCAACCCGCGCGAATGATCCGATACTACGTGCTCCGTTGTACCTGTGAATGTCAAATGGTGAATGAGTTTGATGGTGCGTGTACAAACGTGGATGCCATCGGGCACGCGCTTGTGGCTACATCTACAGGAACCCCCAACCCCCAACCCCCCAAAGAGAGAAAACAACAACAACGCGGATCAGGTGTGTAGTTCAATTCAGGCGCTTTAAAGACAAACAACCGTGGTCTTTCCTCGCAGCCATTGCCAGTCTGTGGTGCGTCTTGGAAGCTCTACAATGGGCACTGGGGGTGTGGTTTTGGGGGGTGAGAGGGGTGGAGTGCTCGCTAAAGTGACCTACTGGCCAATGGAGCTCAATTTAATGCAGATCCCTAGACTTGAACCTTGGCGTGCCAGCACCTCAGGAGAGACAACCGCGCATCTTATCTGGGCCTTCTGAAATTGAGGTATCACCTTGGCCTCGACTCGGTCCGCACCAAGTAACCCGCATCCCACCTTGCGACGAAACAAATGCTCCGATGAGATCCAGAATCAAACTCAGTCGACCTGCACCAGTGTAACGACACCGGGAGCACCTGTCTTGCCGCCCTTCTACGACTCCTCGAGCGGATACATCCAGAACCAAGACCAGCGACCTCAAAGCTTGGCCACCATGCGCCGAAGACGCCAGCTCACTGTCGTCGGCCTCATCGTCTTCTTGACCCTCTGTGCCTGGTCCTTGATCCGCATACCGGCCAACAGGGCAGCCGCCGAAGAAGTCCGTGCCAGAAAGGCAAGGGATCGAGCAACGTTCCCGTCCGAAGATGGTCCCCGCAGATATCGCAGGACGCCGCCGGAGATGCGCCCCAAGGCGCTCTCCGACAAAACCGTCCACCCGGTTCTCCAGCTCATGTCCGAAGCCGAACGCGAGATAGAGAAGCTCAAAGCCCGACAGTCCAAGACTTTACAGCAGGCTGTAGACGAGTACAAGCGTCGCAATAATCTCCCGCCGCCACCACACTTCGACAAGTGGTTCGAGTTCGCGAAAGCCAACGGTGTCCAGCTTGTGGACGAGTTCGACATGATCAACGAGATGATCACGCCATTCTGGGGTCTCAAGCCGAAAACAATTCGTTCGAGGGCAAAGGAAGCGCTTGGCCACGATAACCAGCTCGTCATGATGCTGATCCGCGATCATCAAGTCACCCATGTCCAGGGTGCGCACACCTGGCAGCGCGAGGCGACCGCTGGTATGGTTTCAAAGTTCATCCAGTACCTGCCCAGCATGGACCTCGCATTCAACATTCATGACGAGCCACGTGTGGTGCTGCCCCACGAGGATCTTGCACGCCTTATAAACATCGCCAAAAACGTCAACATGCCCAAGGCCAATGCCGCGAAATGGCTCAAGAACAAATTCTCTCCCAAGCCCAGGGAGGTCGGTCGTGGCGACGGCATTAACGAGGTCAAGACTACGCGCTTCAATGTATATGCACACCAGCCGGTGTGGACCACATCCCGCATGTCCTGTCCTGCAGACAGCCCCGCCCGTTCTCTCGAAGACGAGGGCAACTATGATGATGCATCAAAATTTGGCGTCACGGAACTGGGTTTCGTCTACAACATCACCGCTCTCTCTGATATCTGTCTCTCGCCGTCATTGGCCACCACCTATGGATTCTTCGACGCCCCAAACGCGTATAATATTGCCCACGATCTCTTCCCTATTTTCTCGCAATCAAAGATATCCTCTTATCAGGACATCCTCTATCCGTCCCCGTGGTACTGGTACGAAAAGGTCGAGTACGACGACAAGGTCGACGCGCCCTGGGCCGAGAAGAAGGACCAGCTCTACTGGCGCGGCTCGACCACGGGCGGCTACAGCCGCGAGGGGGGCTGGCGGCGCCAGCACCGCCAGCGTTTCGTCCAGCGCATCAACAGCAAGGCGCATGCCCAAATTCTCGTCGACGTCGCCAACGAGCCGGCCCCCGGCGCCGAGCCCGAGACGCCGCCAACCACGCCGAACACGCCACAGTGGGAGGTCCGCGAGGTCGCCCGCGGCGACTACCGGGACGTCGTTGACGTGGCCTTCAGCTACGTCGGACAGTGCGACCCTGGCGACTGCGACGCGCAGCACGAGTTCTTCAAGGTCCAGGAGCACGCCGAGCAGACGGACGCGTGGGCCTACAAGTACCTGCTCGACATTGACGGCAACGCCTTCTCCGGACGGTTCTACGCCTTTTTGCGGTCCAAGAGCCTGACGTTCAAGTATGCCATCTTTCGCGAGTGGCACTTTGAATGGATCAAACCGTGGGCTCACTACATCCCGCTCAGCCTCCAGGGAGATGAGTGGCTCGAGAGCATCCGCTTCTTCCGCGAGGATGAGGCCGGCATCAAGGAGGCGGAGAGGCTGGCCAAGGCGAGCACCGAGTGGGCTGGGAAGGTGCTCAGGAAAGAGGACATGGAGGTGTGGTTCTTCAGGATGCTGTTGGAGTGAGTACCCCTTGCGATATGCAACTTGTGGGATGTCGCTGGCATTGACGCTAACTCGGTCGCTAGGTACGCTCGCGTGATCGACGACAACAGGGAGGCAATCGGCTTTGATATGAATGCTGCAAGCAATTGAGGCTTGTAGACCGTTCATCTTCTGACCGAACGCGTACATGCTTGCGAATTTATAGTATGGGTTGGACTGCATATGTTTACGCTCGGAGTTCGGTCTATTGTATTATCAGGATATCAGGCATCTTCCGCTGCAGAGCACGGGACGCCATGTTGAGGCTGTACAATTCTTCCATCATGAGTCCTGTGAGACCGGATGCACTTTTGACGGAGCAATGAATTTCACGACTGTTTGACTTTTCATGTGGATGAAACTTTTGGGCATCTCGACGATGAATACTAACTGAACCAGGCTCAAAACGTCTCGTGCAAGGCAGCCAACCCCAACCTGAACATTCATATGCCCTTTTTTACATTTGTGCACGCATCTCGCAACCTGAACACCTCTGCACGCCTAAGAGACCCCAGGCCAAACGCTCATCAGTCTTCTTCGCCCTCAGCGTCGCCGTCCTGTTCCGATGGGGAACGGCTCGCTCGCGCGCGCGACTCCGCCATGTCATCATCGGCATCGTCTCGCCTGCTCCTGCCACCGACAGTCTCGTCCCCGTCCTCGGCGTTGGGGTCCTCCGTTGCCTCGGCGTGACCAAGGTAGGGGTTGGCCTTGTACTTGGCCGCCAACTCGGCAAACGAGGCGTCGGGGTCCTCGAGGGCCACGTCCATGTGAGTTGTGACCTCCCTGTCGTCCTCGATCTGACTCTGCGAGCGAAGGATGTTCTTTGCGCGCTGGGGCCGGATGGTGGCGCGCTGGCTGACGGGAGATAAGAAGGCAGCGCGCTGGCGGCCGACATCGGAACCCTCACTGACGGGGCCCGCCTGGTCGAAGAAATTGACAACGAGGTCATCAGTATACTTATCGGCGGCGGCAATCTCGGTTTCCTTTGTCGTCTCGTAGGAGCGTAGGCGCGTGAAGCGGAAGCAGGGGCCGCCGAGGGTGCTCGAGCTGTGGGTGTAGAGCTCAGGAGAGTTGCGCTCCGGGTTGTCAATGTCAAAGGCGGAGCGGAAGCGCTCGCCGGTCTGCTGGCTGATCGGGAGGAAGAAGTGGTAGTCGAGGAGGTTGGAGGGGCGAGGGAAGTTTTCCGGGTCGCGGTTGTGGTCCTCCAATGCGGCTGTGAAGGCCTCCTCCTCTTCGGCCGTCTTTGCAATGGGCTGCAGGATGGCGCTGAGCAGACGATCATCGTACGTCTTGTCGGTGGAGACGGGGTTGGTTTGCAGCTTGATTGTGACGTACGCACCGAGGTCGGGGAAGGCATCAAGATCAGGCAAGAATGGGCGCGATTCAACAACTGACAGGCCAGGCTTCTTCGATGGATGCTGGAGGGAACGCGGCTCCTTAGCGTAACGCTGAGCCGCTTCGAAGGACTTCTCAATCTTGCGACGGATGGCGGCAGGCGATCCAATATCAACTTCCTGCGCGACTCGCTTCTCAGGTCTCTTAATCTTGGGTTTCAAGAAGGCACTGGACGATGTCGGTCCTCGTTTGGAGGCGACAGAGGAGATGTATTCGGTACGGCGAAGGAAGGAGACAGACGTGTCGCCGCCCTTGGACCTGCCGAGCGTAGATAGCGGTCGGAGAAGTGCTCGATCGTGGGGATGGACATGCGGCTGAGTGGATGATGCTTGAATGGCTAGAGACGGTGTTAAAAAGAATTTTCATCACGTTCAACCGTGGCATGCTACTGACAGCTTTCGTCTCCGTCGAAAATGCCAGGCATGCCCACGAGGTCAAGGGGCATGCCGAGCTCGGCATCAGCCTCGATGTTCAGCGGTTGTTCCCTCACAAGTCGCGACGCAAAGCTCGGGTTCGTGTATTGGCCGCTGGCGAGGCCAGTGTTGGGTATGTCGAGGAGCTTGGGGGATTCGGCGGGGGGAGCGCATTGGAATATCTGATCCTCGCGATGAAATCTTGGTGGATGTTGCGCTCGCCGCTGCGAGGCGCAGAGGACGACATTTCGGAGGTTCAGGCCTGATGCCTTGCTATTCGGACTGCGCGCCTGGAGTCTGAGGGGCAGGAAGGGGTGACAATGGTTAGAGGGAGCAGACGGCGTGGTTGGCGTGGTTGCGAGATGGTGTAGTAAGAAACATTGGTGCTCCGACGACGTGAAGCTCAACTTCGTGGATAAGTGGGTCCGGATTTGAGGCCCAAGTGCCCGTCTTCTCTCAAAGCCGCGGCCAGCAATGAAAGCTACCATCCGCCTGCCTCCTACAGCACAATCATACAATATGCGTCAATATCCCACAGCGGATCTTGAAGGAATTGGCCATTATCTAGGCATTTTTATTCATTCCTATGTCGGCTTATCATCGCCTCGAGGCCCTCAGCCCTGTCTGTTGCGACACGGGGAGCTAAGGAAGCGTGACAACAGATCACCTTGTCATCATTGAACACGCTTATTATGCCAATCAAGTCAAAGAGTAATATGACTGTCGGCAGATCATCAACTCATTCCTCCCTCGTTCGTCCGTTTCGTCCCCTCGAACCACGGACTTTGACTGAGCGTCTAGTCATACATGCATATCGACTCGCCCAAATACAAAGGGGGAGGGGAGAGAGAGAGCGTGTGTCTCATTCTTTCCGCGTCGTATCCGTCTATTCGAGTGTTGTACATAGTTAAAGAACACACTGCATCGTCGTCGAGCTCGTGCTCTTACTCGAGCATGATCTCCGGATTGCACGTCTCACCCAGCGCTCTACGTGCTGCTCTTGCGATAGTTCTTCTTGCCAAACGTAAAGGGAACGTATCGGTACTTGATCATGTGCTGAATTTGCTTGCGCACTGGAGATAGAGTTAGCCAGGTTCACTTTGTGGCGCGGCGGGGGGCACCGCGAGGCTGAAGAGCCCACTTACTCGTCAGGATGAACAGCATGAACCAGTACATGACCAGAACGGGCCAGAAGACGGGAACGTTGAAGACCTCGAACCAGCTGCACATGAAGCCGATGCAGATGGCGCGGGTAGCCCAGTACCAGAACTTGAACTCGGGCAGGCGGCGGATGAAGGGGCGGAACTCCTCGTCCTGCTTCGTGGGAAGGGTCCCGACGGAGCCGTCCTCCATCTCGTTGTCGATGGCCTCATTTGAGGGGTCGAACTTGGGCTGCAGGAAGGCGAGGAAGAGGTTGAGAAGATAGATGCCGAGAGCGTAGGCCACAATGTACCAGCCTTGGGCGAGAAGAATGCGCAGGAAGAAAGCGACGAGGCAGACGCCGGTGCCGACCCAGCGGTAGAGCACGTGAGGGGTCGACTGGTCGAGTAGTGCTTGGTATTGCTGTTGATTTGTGAGGTTAGCGATCGTCTTGGTCGATCTGAGGCTGAGGTGCGCATTGCGCACCACGGCAACATCGGGGGGCGCTCGCGACAAGGGGGGAAAGGGAAGAAGGGGCGTACCCTCTGGATCTTGGTGCCTTGCGCACTGACGGCGGCGAAGGGGGAAGGCTCCGGCTCCATGTTGTCCATTTTCGCAATAGGAAGAGGTGGTGCTAGAAGGTAGTCGGGCGATGGGAAGGGAGTGAAGGTTGGGTTGAGGTTCTGTCGTCTTGAAGCACCACGTCGCGATAGCTTTCCAGGATGCCTCCTAAAAGTCCGCCACGTTTAACACGTTACGGCAGGCTGACTTGTGAGAGCAGCTACCCGAGATTCTTCCGGGATCCCAACCGGGCTGCTTGTGCCAGCTGCTGGCGGGTGCGGCGTGGCTGTGCACTGTAGAAGGAGCGAATGGAGCTCATGCCTGACTACCTACCTTACCTACCTTACCTACCTAGTTACCTTGGGTAGGTACCTGGATGCCAATTACATGGCACCAGGATGCTTCACCTACTGAAATCACTGTCCTTCAAAAAAGATGAATCATTGTTGATAGTCATACAAGTGTATCAAGAGTATATGCCGCCTTTGTACGACCGAGAAATGAAATCTATTTTGCACCACGACCCAACGAACGACCGACTGGATCCCGCCCGGATTGATGGATCCCGAGCAACATGCAAACTCCCCCTTGACGACTTCATTACCTGTGCCCTGGCGCCTGCTCACCCACGCCTGTCCCATCTAGCTCGACCGCAAGTTGTTGTGGAGCCGCCAGCTCTGGTTTTGGTGATGAGTCGTGCATCTCAACCCGGTGAGTCTGGTCCAGTTCCGACGCTGCCATGACCGACGGCGAAACCGGCATGTAGGAGGCCTTGCTCGGCGACGAATGGCTGACCCCAGCCTCGCTGCCTCCAGTGACGCCAGCAGCAGCTCGCTGACGCGACCGGCGGCGGAGGAACCAGAAGAGGAGACCAGCGATCGCGACAGCCGCTACGCCGCCCACAACACCGCCGGCGATGGCACCAACAGGGGCTGAGCTAGAGTTATCAGACCCAGGATCAGTACCGTTTCCGCCGCCGCCGCCGCCACCACCGCCGCCGCCGCCATCGTCCGTCTGTTGGAACAGTGCCGCGACGCCGGACGTCCACTGAACGTCATCAAGTCCGCTGCTTAGGTTAGTGGCTGACGATCCTCACGCAGGAGAGAGGCAAACATACCCATCGGCGTACCACGACTTGATGACCTCGGGTGAATCATAATCCTCGGCATCGGCATTGTACTCATTCGTCCATTTCAGCTCCGTTATGTCAAAGACACCGAGGCCCTGTGGCCACGGGTCACGGTCTAGCCACAGGTCGGGCATGCCAGGTTCGTGGTTGACTCCACCGATGCTGAGCATCTGGCGCTTGCCGACGACGAGACAGGCGTGTCCGCTGCGAGGACTCTTCGACTCGTAATCAATCTTTTCCCAGTGGAAGCCGGGCAGAGTCAGGACGTAGGCGTCGTCATACGCCTGGTTATCGCGCTGATTGCGGCCGCCGAAGACAAAACTGCTTCACGTCAGCGTTGGATCGATGATGGCACCTGGCCTCGCGGCACTCACATCTCATACGTCCCGTTCTTGCCCTCGACGCCGACACTGCAGTGAAAGATCCGCCCCGACGGCGCATTGCCGGTTGTCTGCTGGGAATGGAAGTCCCTTGTGACTGGGTCCATAAAGGTCAAGTTCTTGAAGTCAAGCAAGCCACGGTTCCCGCTACTGCCGCCGAGATCGCGTGTCTCTCCGCCGAGCAGCATGATGAGCCCATTGGGCCCAAAGGTCGGGACGTACTCGGCAGACGCAGCATAGATGGTCCTGAAGGCCGACCAAGGCCCCTCGGTGTAGTTGGTCCACGCCTGCGTCGTAAAGTTGATGTGGATGAAGCCGGGCGCGGGGCCGGAGTAGTTGACGTCGGTTGCGCGCGTGGCCACGCCACCAAAGTGGAAGGCCGAGTCCGGTGTGTTGCAAAAGGCACCACCCTCCGTGCGCCTGAGGTCACTGAACGAGTCTGGGTTGGCCGGGATCCGCGTCGTCCAGCCCCTCCACCGGAGCTGTCTGCGGTGAATCGCCAGAGCTCCTTCTTCGGCACCGGGGCACCCCAAGACATGTGGCCGCCCCAGATGTAGAATGAGCCGGTGGACTTGTCGGTGAATAAGGCCTGTCTGTTCGTGTTGGGAGACGTCTTGCGAATCTCGTTGATCGTGACGTCTGAGGGCTTCCATGACTTTGACATGTCGATAGAGAGCGTACGGTTCACTGAGGGACAATCGAGTAAGTTTCATGGCCCATCTCGTCGACCGAAAAGATGGCGCACTTACTTGCGTTGGACGGGCGGTCCTCGCCGGGGCTTTTGCCGTCGATGAGCTGCGAGACCTCGCCGCCATCGAGATAGACATAGTCGCCGATCTGGGTTGCTCGTGTGGTGGCCCTGCGCAAGAAGTCTGCATTGGAAGGCACAGCAGCGAGGCCAAGCTCGTTGTCTTCGGCATCATTTTGCGCGCTGCACATGCCCAACCACAAGGCGAGGACTACGGCAACGCTACCCCTCATCGGGCGCACCATATCGACGACTTTCAATTAATGATTGCTACTCGACGAGATAAGACAAGCCGAGAGGGGAATTCGGTCGCTTCGCTGGATCAAGGTTCGACGGCAAGCCTCGCCTCGAGGACGATTCAAGAAAGAGACTACGATTAACGTTGGCGATCGGGGGAAAGAGGGACGCAAGAGGGCACGGAAACACAGAATACAACAATGGGGCCATAGCCTGACGAGACAGATATTTCCCCAAAGGCACCTCAACCAGGGATCTGTCGGAAGTGGGTGCCAACCTGGCCATCCCCTTGTCGAATTACATGGATCAACGCTGATCACACTGAAGCGAAGGATCGCGGAGGCAGTCTTGGCAGTCTGAGGATGACAGCGATTGCCACTGTTCGTGCCCGCGCCCCCAGCACAGCGAATGATGCCTGGTACCTGAGTGCCTGGGCCGTCGGCAGTGTTGGTCAAACGGCTACTGCCTCCGCGCCAAGAGGGTTCGGCGCGATGGGGGCGGCTGCTATTTCGGATGACAGTAGGCGTCTTCGGCGCTTGTGAGGGCGTTTCTGTAAGGCTTCATTGGTGGTCTGCTTCAGCCCTATCCCCTGCCAGGTACCGTTGTTCGATACCGTTGAGACGCTGAGCACCGACCCTGGCCGCCTTTCAGACAAGTCAGTACGCGAACCCTGATTCCCTCTCACAAAGGCTTCATGCGGTTCAGGTCAGAAGCATCCTCTTGATAATTTCCCTCGATACACCCCCATCACAGACCAAGGCATCACGACAGAATGATCGCATACGCGTGTCTCGACCGAAGGCCGACAGATGCAACCATGTGGCTGTACATCTGGGCGGTGATACACACGGCAGATTGGCCAGCTCGGCGTGCTAACAAGGCCGAAAGCACCCCTGCTGTACTCTGCATGGCCCTGCGACTGGTCGACAACATGGGGCATGGCTCGAAAGTTGATGCCCCATTCGGATAGCCAAAATAGTGTTGTATCCAGGCGGGTCGGCGAGCTGCGGCTAAGATTGACAGCGTGCGATCCAATCACGAGCAAAAACCAGTTGTCGAAGGCCTATTTCTGGTCGCTGCGCCCCATGATCTCACCTCGCATCGCTGACGCAGCTGAGTGAGGTGGAAGCCGTCGCCATTTTCCTTTCAACTCAAATTCACTGACCAACCCTCTCATTGATTCCGCCACATTTTATAGGAACTACCTAGTAAGGTAAATACTCCTATAGGCTGGTTCAGTTCTCAGGCTTGTATCCTGAGTTGATCTCAGGACTTCGAGGCCAGAGCAGCAATTTAGACCGCCTACTATCTCCAGCCCCTGACGGATATGCGAAATGACGCAAGGGCCGGCGTTCAGAAGAAGGGTTTTGACTCTTCGAGTTAACATCATCTTCGTCATAAGCGACTACAGCTACCAAGGTTGTGAAATGTAGGGTATACCCCTTTCGTGATCAATACTTCGCCTCCGTGGCTCTACCAGCTATTCCAGCGTACCTGGTAGTCACATTCGCGACACATCAGCACCAAAAGTAATGTCACAAGTTGGAGAAAGGATTCAATACTTTTAACACAAGCAACTATGGCACAAAAAAAAACATCAACGCTGTGTAAAGAAGCAAATCTCGTCAACATCTAGAGGTCCTCAGCATCGCCCGTGCCGAACAGCTCGAGCCTGACGCGCGCACGCTCAACGCCCAGCGCCTCGAGCTTGTGCAACACTTCGACCATGAACGCCTGGGGACCGCAAACGAAGTAATCCGTCTCCTTGGAGTTGAGGCCGAGGTCCTGGGCGCCGTCGAGGACGTCGAGGTCGAGTCGGCCCTTGAAGTCGTAGGCCCGGCCCTGCTCCTCGCCCTCGACGACAGTGTTGAGGAACACCTTGGACTTGACGTTGGCGTTGTCGGCCGTCACCTTTTTGATGTGGGCGGCAAAGGCCATCTGGTCCGTCCGTCGCGCGGCGTGGACCCAGCGGATGGGGCGCTTGGTCATCTTGGACTCGGGACCGGCGAGGACCGCGTCGAGGATGGAGGTCAGGGGTGTGACACCCACACCGGCGGAGAGGAGCACGAGCGGGGCGTCGGCCTTTGTGGCGTCGTTGACGTCGATGAAGAACTCGCCGCGCGGGTAGGTAATCTCAATCTCGTCGCCGACCTGGAACTTGTCGTGCAGAATGTTGGACACGACGCCCGGGTGGTCGGCGGACGTGGCGCCGGCGTCCTCGGCCGCGCGCTCCCGCTTGACGCTGATGCGGTAGTGGTCGCCCTGGGGCGCCTCGCTCATGCTGTACTGGCGGCACTGCCAGACGTCGCCGTACTCGGGCACGCGCACGCGGACGCTGACGTACTGGCCGGGCAGGAAGGGCGGCAGCGGGCCCGACGTGTCGCCCTCGGCGGGCTTGAGGTAGAAGCTCGTGACCGTGTTGGACTCTTGTTGGCGGCGGTCGATGCGGAACTTGCGCCAGCCGCGCCAGTCGCCGGCCTGGTCGTAGAGGTCGCCCTCGCGCTTGACGAAGATGTCGGCGAGCTGGCCGTAGGCGGCGACCCAGGCGTCGGCCACCTCGGGCGTCAGGCCGTCGCCGAGAACGGTGGCGATGGCCTTGATGAGATGCTCACCGACAATGGCGTACTGATCCGGGGTGACACCGAGACTGACGTGCTTCTGGGCGATGCGCTCGACGGCGGGGCCGAGCTTCTGGAGCTCGTCGATGTGGGTGGCGTAGGCGAGCACGGCGTTGGCGAGAGCCTTCTGCTGGGCGCCAGAGCGCTGGTTGCTGAGGTTGAAGACGTTGCGGAGCTCGGGGTGGGCGCCGAGCATGCTCTTGTAGAAGACGGTGGTGATGGTGGTGCCGTGCTCCTTGAGAATGGGCGCCGTCGATTTGACAATGGCCGTCTGCGCTTCGGTCATGGCCATGTTGGGCGTTGTCGACGAGAATGTCCTAGCTATGGTGGTGGGCAGGCGAACAACGGCGCGAGAGTTGCGCAGGAGCGAGCGGGATGAGGCGAGATAGGACATGCGGGATGCTACCGATGTGTAGAGAGTGCGGAGGCTTGAGAGACGCCTTGGGGTGGAGAGTTGTCGTGGGAGTTGTAGTGGTTGTGGAGTAGGCAGATGGGGAATTGTGAATGCGGTCAGTGACCTATGATAGTAGTGATGATGATGATGCTCGTCTTTCACGATGGACAGGAGGTGGGTGGGCCAACAACCTATTTATCAGACTCCAGGACGGCCGCGTGCGGCCAGCATGTCTTGCTCGACCCCAGACCATGGCGACTGACGGCTCGTTTCACGGTCGACGTCAACAGGCCACTATTCCCGTGCGTGAGCGAAAAACTGACAAGAGAATCGAGACTCATCGGGCGTGACCGCGCCTTGCGGCTCCGCAGGTTCTCCGTTCCGCTGAGGTTCTCCGGGTGGCATGATCTGCCGACGATACATCTCCGCGGCCCCGCAAAAGCCCTGTCCCGGCCGGGCTGGCGGGAGGCTTCGTTAGCAGGCTTCGTTAGTTGTTTTTCTCTCCCTAGGAGAGACAGCTGTACTGCCACTCGTCAAGGCGTTCCCCACGTCCTGGGTAGGTCATGGGCCCGTCGCCGTGCTGGCATTTGTCATGTTCGCATGGAGATGCGCGGAGCGATAGAATGATTTCTTCGGGCCATGCAGGTCTTGGCCTTCGTAGGCAGACTACGTGTGCGCTCTCCCGAGGACTACCTAGAGACCCTATGCCCAGATTGACCTTTTCCCGACTGCGTACGAACAAGGGCCTTGCCAGGACAACCCAGGACAACCCGACCGGAGATGTACATTCTGTCATTCATCAGCAGGTGTAAGCAGACCACATCTCACAAGGCCATTGAGTCGGTCAGACAGTCAGACAGTCAGCAAGAAGGCCGGCCAGGCAGTCTGTCGCACTGCCATTCATTCCGTCACGCTCCCAGAAAAGACCAACATGTGAAAAGGCGAGTCCCGGGAACGTGGCCCTGGTGGTCAGAGCAGTCCGTGACAAAACATGGACTGATTCCTCGCTCACGAGGGGTTCGGTGGGTCGGCGAATCCCGGGATTGTTCCGCCCTCTCCAACCAAGCCAAACAAGGGAATAGGGCCTCTTCTTCCCGCGCCCCAACGCCAACCACGTAACGCCAAATGGTCAGCTCCACGCGTGTGTGCCATGCCCTCGCGAACGCCATCTTACGATCCGTCGTCTGGATCAGCATCACGCCTTCGCTGGTGAACGAGGGAGGGTGCTGCCAGAAGACGAGCGGCCGTACGATGGCGTTTTCCCTCAAACGCCTCCCTCCTCTACCTCCCTAGGCATGTACATTTACCTACCTAGGTAGGTAGGTAGGTGCCTTACTCTACGTAGTCGCTATCTAGAGGACAGCCGAAGAAACGTCAATCCTATGCTGCGCTTCAGGAAACTTGCACTTGGCGCCTTCACACGAGCAGTGATGTCCGTAACAGCACGTCCGGTCCCGGCAGCCCGGTCCGACGTGACACTTCTGACGCCGCATCAGCGATCGGTACACCATCCTCTCCTCCTCCGACAGCGTCGCAGGGCTGTATCCGCAGGCCATCTTGTTGGCGCACCTGCCCGACAACTGGAATGTGCGGCAGAACCGCATGCCGCACTCGTTCGTCTTGCGGTTCCAGCTCGTTGCGGCGCCCGGCGCCAGAGCCGGCAGCTCTGCATCGACGCGCTGGCCCTGCGCATTCACGAGAATGGCGCCGCTCTCCAAGTCGAGAAACCTGCGCGCCGTCGCGGCCGACGGCGGCGTGTGGCCAGTGCTGCCGCCGCCGCCGTGCTGGGCCGCGCCCTCGTCCGATGGAGACGCTGCTGCTCGAGCCCACGTGGGTGCCTGGTGCGCGGCGTGGCCCTCGGAAGAGACGCCGCTGCTGCTGGCCGTCGGGCTTCGGCTGACCGCCGTTGTCGTCGAGGAGAGCAGCGGGGAGACGGGCCCCGACAGAAAGTCGGTGCGGAAAATACTCTCCATCCTGACGGTCTTTCTGACGCCGAGGGACCGATACTCCCGTCCGACCTGGAACGATTCGAGCAGCGTCAGACGGTCCCTGGCTTCTGGCGAGGGGAAGCGCTTCTCCAGTTCGCGAACGTAGCCGTTATCATGGCATGCGCCAAAAATGACGTGACGGCACGTCGGATTCTTGTGGAACAGCCTCAGCAGCTCTGTACACCAAGTCAGTGCCTGTTTCGTGAAAATGCGAGGAAGCGAGAGAGAGAGGCCACGCACCCTTGATCTTCTCATCCGCCCTGTCCTTGCCACTGCCGACAAGGACAAAATCAAACGTCTCACACGCCTGCGAAAAGCTCATGGCAAAATCCCACAGGTCCTTCCACGTCCGCGTCATCTTTGTGCGCACCAGCGTGTCCGCGAGCCTGTCGGCGTTGGCGAAAGCCTTGAGCACGATCGGCAGCCCCGACAGCTCCGGCATCGTCTGGCCGACGTACTGCCTCAGCGCCGCCTGGAGATCGCGCGCCGCGCCCTGGCCGCCGTCACGTCGTGCGTAGTACTCGCGTCTGAACTGTCGGCCGCGGACGCCGTCAGCGAGGTGCTCAAGCTTCGGCACTTGTGGCAAGACGCTAGGGATGGGGGGCTACTCGCCATGTATGCGTCGGCGTCGGCGTCGAGGAGGACGAGCACGAACGCGCTCTCTTTCTAACGGAGGCATTGGACTTCAATCTTCTGCTTGCTGTATCATGCTCGCGAACAGGGCGTACTCACAACTGACTCCTCCAGCTTGGTAAAACGATCCTCCCAGCGCTTGGAATCGGTCTGCAACCCGCGCCCGGCAATCTTCTCTCGCTCCAAGTCACCGCACAAATTTTGGTACTTATCCGTGATATCACACAACTCTTGGTGCATGCTCTGGTACGCCGGGGTCAGGATTGGACGGGTCGCATCGCATTGGTTGTATCTCGTCAAACTCACCCGCAGCCATTGCATGCGTTGATCATCTTGAGCCTGGAAAGCTCCGAGGCGCGCCGCAAAATCGTTAGTCGCCACCGCAGCCATGTTGAGATCAGGTGCTCTGAAGAAGTAAAAAAGAAAAAGTAGATGGGCCGTCATTCAGTGGTAGAAGAGCTTTCCCGGCGGTCTTATTTATTGCACCCTCTCGCCCACCAGCCCAGGTAGACAGACCTATCGGGCTGGCTCTGCAAGACCTTTGAAACTGCCCTCCCACATGCCCATCAGGCTGTCCTGCAGTTGGGCCCTCTGTGAACACGCGCGTCAACCAACAAGCCATCATCATTTGTCCTCCTGCGGCCGCCCTGAGTGGCCTAACTCTCCCAAGGCTCAGCGAGCCTTGGGCCGATGCTCACGGCCAACAGCCGAATCGGTGAACTGTACGCGCTGGCTTTTTACACTTTGTGCTATAGTACAAGGCACCCATCAGGAGAAGCGTGCAGTAATGCACCGAGCTTGCCGCCAATTGCTAGTTTTTCATCAATGTCATGAATTAACAGCTTTATCTACGCCGAGGCGGGAGTACGGCCAACCCATTTCCATAGCTCATGCAAGGAGTAACACCCTGCTTGCCGCCCAACCCGCCATAAGAGAATCAATATAGAATGGGTATGATTCCGACGCCGATGATATGCAATCGCAGAAACCAAAGCACCTACCCGTCGAGGCGGACAGCCTACCTCGTCGAGTCCTTTGCGCTCAAAGTGAGCTTTTCTCATAGCCTCATCGGATGAGACTATCTATGGACGAGCAAGTCCTTGTTTCGCCTGTCACCATGTTAGCAACGCGCATCAGAAATGCAGCAGGGGAAGGCTTACCTTCATCTGCTCGATTCGCGCCTTGAGCTGGCTCGTCACCTCGGCCGCCCGCTTCCAGCTTTCAACACCGTTAGTGCCAGCGCCTGAGCCCGACGCGGCTGAATGGTGAGAAGAGCCGCCATAGTCCTCCACTGGCGGCGTTGCTGCCGCGCTGCGGAAGCCCCTCGCTGGGCTGCCGCGACCTGACGACACGCCGGTCGGCCCTTGTCTGAATTCGGGGCTGAGCTTCGACCTAGGATAGCTTGACTCGCCGTTCTCCTTCTCTTCAGACATGGTGCTCGTGAAGCTCATGCGACTGCGACTCGTAGGACGCCCGTAGTCGCGGTAGATGCCTGCATCGTCATGCGTCGGAGACGCAATGCCGGGGCTCGTGACGCTCGCCCGGGAACCAAGACTGTCGGCGTTGTTGAGAGCTCTCTTTAACCTGTCAAGTTCGCGTCGCAGTCGCTCGTTGACTTGCTCGGTCGCTTCGGCATCGCTCCGTGCCCGAACAAGTTGCGTCTCCTTGGCTTTGATGCTGAGCACATCCCGTGTGTGGTCCTCAATCAGACCGGCATTTTGGTTCTTGAGTTCTTGAATCTCCGACATGAATTTGCTCCGCTCGTGTCGCATATCATCCACTTGACGTGTCAGTCTCTCATTCGAGGCACGGAGCTCCTCAAGCTCTGCCCGCTCAAGCGCTGTGAGCCCGCTCGAGGGTGGTGGCGACGATGGGGGCATCTGGATGGGCGCTGCTGAGGGTTTCAACAGTGACCTTCCAGCCAATCCTCCGCGGCCGAGGCCAAGCCTGGGTTGCGGTGGTGGTGCTGGTTCGTCGTCCTCGGGCGGCATGATCGGGGCTGCTGCAGGCGCGCGTCGGGGCGAGGCAGCGCTAGGGGCCCCAATGCGCTTCTGAGGTCCCTTGAGGCCGCCCAGAGCGGACGGCTTCGGCATGCCGAGCTTGCTTCCTCCTGGTGTGGGGCGGGACGACGTTTGAGGGGCCAGAGGGGCAGACTCTGCCGGGGTTGCCGCTGGCATGACAGGCTTCTTCACACCGGCCGGCGCCTTCTTGACCATTTTCTTCGGGCCAGCAGCCGGGGGTGGCTTTGCAGCTGGGGGAGGCGGCTTCGGCTTGTCCTTGGCCTTGACCTCGGCGGTCTCGAAGAACTCCTTGATCTTGGTCTTTCGAATGTCATCGAGGCCCTCGAGATGGGGGTTCATGCCACGCTCGCCGATAATCTTCATCACCGTTCCCAAAACCTCCGCACCTCCAGAGCGCAGACCCTCGCTAGACTCGGAAAGGAGCTTTTTGCCAGACTCAACGATGGTACCAATCTCTGGCTTGCTAGGAACGTCGCGTGTGGTTCTCAAACACCGGATGAGAAATTTCATGGTTCCCTCCTTGACCTGAGGGTTCTTGTGCGACAAACAGGCCACAATATCCTCCATACACTCCGTCAGGGAAGTGGCAAGGAAAACCTGGTCCAGAGCGGCGCCGAGCGCATCGGCTATGGCCTGCTTCTTCTCCTTCAGTCTCTCCATGATGGGAAGCATGACGACGGTTCGGTATTTCCCGTAGCTCTTGCGCAGACCCTTGGCGAGAGCCTCGATACACTGGGCGGCCTGGGTAACGACAGCTACGTTGGCATCCTTCATCGACTTGGCGAGACCCCGGTTGACTTCGTTGAAATCGCCATCCTTGATACGCGGAACGTTGACCGCCGCAAACAGCGCCTCGAGGGCTTCTTTCCTCTCCTTCCACTTCGACGAAGCAAGTGCTTCGGTAAAATTACCCGGCACTTTGCTCAAGACATCTTGTGGTTCAGCCAAGTCAAAAGCGTCAACCTCGGCAGGCTCCTCCTCTTCATCGCCGCCGTAGTCGCCCTCGCCTTCCTCGCCTGGCGGTGGTGCTCGTGCCATGATTTCTTGCTGCGTTCGGAGATAGCGCTCCTGCTTAGGCGCGGGCTCGGCCTTGATCTTTTCAAACTGTGCCTCCAAGTCGGTCTGTTGTGTGGGCTTGAGTTCTCCCCAGAACATGGGCTTCATAGCCTCCCGAAGCCACCTGTAAAATTCGACGGCTAAACTCATCGCAGCTGCTCGGACATTCTTGTCGGCATGGCCGAACGCCTTGGGCAGAGCTTTCAGGACGGGCTTGGGGTCGACCGTCTTGCAACCATAGTTGTGATATATGGTGACGAGCGCATTCAACGTGGCGGCGACCACCTTCGGCTGCTTGTTCGCGAGAGCCGGCAGCATGTCTTCGATGACTGGCGCGGCGACATCGACCTCGACGAGGAGTAGTAGAGCCTCGAGTGCCGACTCCTTGGCCGCGGCTCTCGTAGACGGCAGGCCTTTCTCGACGATGGGGCCGATCGTCTGACCGCGTGTCCTCGTGCCTTGCTCCTTGCCGCCGAACTTGAGAAAGGCGCAGTATGCGGCCAGGCCTTCTTGCTGCGCTGCCACGTTCGAATCGGCGACAGCGCCCTTCCAAAGGCTGGCATCTTGGAGAAATGGTTTGAAAGCGGCATCGTACTCGTCAGCGGTGGCAGCGAACTGCTTGGCTCCCTCTTCATATGCGCCCTTGCGAACTTTCCAGACCTGGCATCGGGCACGCGTTAGCTGGGTCCGCGTCGAGAGGGGCATGCCTGCATTCGAGGCAGCGTACCTTGTGCACCCACTGGTCGGTCAGTGGCAGCGAGCTGTAGTCGGGCTCGTCACCCATGGTGGCGGTCTTTGCGACAAGCGCTCGGTGTTTGGAGGGTGTGTCTGGGAGGGCAGGTTGTTTCGATCCTCGTGCGGCGTTGTGATAATGGTGCGGGTCGGCGTCTGAACCTCCTGGACTGGCAAACTTCTTGATTAGCTTCAGCAAGGAACGAGCCGACTTTTGGCGGTCCATCCTGTCACACCGCTGGACCTGGAGAAACCCGAGGCTGCGGACAGGGCGGGAGGCAGGGGAGCACAGCGACGGCGGCGACGGCGAAGGCGACCAAAACGCTGAAAACTGGAAACCTACATACCGGATAATCAGAGCATGCAATCAAGGACGGCGTCGGGGTCGAGGTCGAGGTCCCTGAGGATTCGGGCAGTAGGTTGGTGGTCAAAGCAGGGGTCTTGCAGGGTGCCGAGAAGGGTTGTTGCAGGCGGCAAGGAATGTGTGCTGAGAAGTAGCTGTTTCCTCTGGCGCTGCTGGTATGTGGAATCGTTGACGGGACGAGGGTGAGAAAGTGCGGCTGGCCGTGGATGTCTCGGTCGTGTGGTGTGTTTGGAGCTCGTGCTCGACTCCCGATACTGGAGTGTTGTTTTTGATGTGTCGAGTGTGGGGGGGAAGATGTCGTTGGTCAACGGGCGGCATTCAGTCGGGATTGGACCCCCCCAAAAAGCATGCCGGACGCCAACACCAGTGGTTCCTGCTTGGGTTGTATCAAGGCGTTGCTTGGTGGGTGCGGGACGCCGTTGCCACAACGATCGCAGTCCGATAAGGGATAAGGTACGCTGCGATAAAGACCCAATGGATAATGACGCCCCGACATTCAATCTGCCATTTCTGTAGCCCGTCTTTAGCACGAGGGCAAGGTACATGAGCTAATCTCAGTCACTTTCCTTATGTAGTCATGACCAAAATGCCACCCTTGTTCAGTTCCTGACATCGATCCCTCGACAGGCAAAGGAGGGGTCGTCTCAAGAGAGATGTCGTAGACCAAAGTGATGTCACCTGTCACCTTGCGCTCGGAGTGTGGAGGTGTTCTTCCCAGGGCAGGGGCGAGGAGCACGGCGGGCACTAGCCACTGTAAAGCCCCTGAAGGCCGATGCGTGGGGAACGTGCTTTGGGAGGGCTTGAGCGGTGCTGTACCACATACAGGGCCCGGGACCTGAGCGGAGGCCGGGGAGGGGAAAGGGGGAGGGGAGTCGCTTGTCGAGCAGCAGCACACTTGAGGCTAGTGGTGGGATGTCCCGCGGGCGGGGACGGGGAATGGGTGAGGTGAGGTGTACCTGAAAGACTAAGGTAGTAACTGTAGCCAGTCTGTTTGTGCGCGTCGCATTGAAACTCGACGTTTCTTCCCCGTGCTTGTCGTCTCGGCTCCATCCGGTTCGGAACTTCGGCAACATCTTCACCACCTGTCGCCTTTCTTCACGCAGTTCTGGTGGACATCTACACGACTTGCTGGAGGTAGCACGACTTGCTGGAGGTAGCACGACTTGCTGGAGGTAGCACGACTTGCTGGAGGTAGTCCACGATTGGAGGCAGATCTGATCCACAACTGATTGAAGTACCTGGCCTTGCTGGACGGTGGACCACCGAACTTCATTTCGCCTCTTCCGTCGTCGTCAGAAACCCACTCCGACCGCCTTCCCTCCGAAACAGCCTCCGTCAAAGAAGGGCCCTCCACGTCGTCTGTCCCTGCCAGCATCACCAGGGCACATTGTCACCGGCTCTTTGTACGTCTCGACGTTTCCCTCCTGGCATACTATCGGACGCCAACCCCACGCCGATCCAGGAGGTCAACACCGCCCCGCGATCGATGCCCAGCTGCTGCCGCTACAAAAGTCCAGAAGCACTGCCGCCAAACTATACAGACAGGTTCTGCACCTGAATTTGCGCCTTGCCCGACGAGATACCTGTAGCCTACCCACCATGAGCCAGATTTTGACCCCTCGGCAAGCAGAAGAGCTGCACGTCTCGCCCCTCCGAGCGGTCACCGCCCAAGGTTCCCTTTCGCTGACCGGTTCCCAGGCACAAGGCCATCATAGCATATTTGTCGTCTAGTGGTCTCCCGAGCACGGCCACGGCCCTTCGACAAGAGCTCAACATCGGCGACACCTTTGACGATGCGACGTCCAAGAAGTATGAGGGGCTGCTCGAGAAAAAATGGACCAGCGTCGTGCGACTACAGAAAAAGGTGCGTGCCAGGGGGTCTCTATCGCGACCCCACCATGCCGTCGTGTGCGCTCTCTTGGAGTTGGAGCTCGTCTGACCCGGCCTCGCAGATCATGGAACTCGAGACACGCGTCGCTTCCCTGCAGTCCGAAATCGACAATGCCACACCGACATCCCTCTCACGACGCAATCAAGACCCCTCGGCCTGGCTGCCCCGCGCCCAGGCCCGCCACACTCTTCAGTCGCACCGCGAACCCGTCACATGCGTTGCCTTTCACCCTGTCTTCTCGTCTCTCGCCTCTGGATCTGACGACTACACGATCAAAATCTGGGACTGGGAACTCGGCGAGCTGGAACGGACCATCAAGGGCCACACGAACGCCGTGCTCGATGTCGACTTTGGTGGGCCACGGGGCGGTACACTGCTTGCCTCATGCTCCAACGACCTGACCATCAAGCTGTGGGACCCCTCGGACGAGTACAAGAATATCCGCACACTGCCCGGCCACGACCACAGTGTCAGCTGCGTCCGCTTCATTCCTAGCGGTGCGGCCGGCGCGCCGAGCTCGGGCAACCTGCTCGTGTCGGCGAGCAGAGACAAGACGTTGAGGATATGGGACGTATCGACAGGGTACTGCCTCAAGACACTGAGGGGCCACGCCGACTGGGTACGTGACGCGTACCCTTCGCCGGACGGCCGCTTCCTTCTGTCGGTGAGCGACGACCGCATGGGTCGCCTCTGGGATATCAGCGCCGCCACGCCCGAGACGAAGCTCACCCTCGTCGGCCACGAACACGTCGTCCTCTGCTGCGCGCTGGCTCCAGCAACCGCATACCCACACCTCGCGCCGCTCGCGGGGCTGAAAAAGCACCCCCAGCATCGAGCGGGACCGAGTTCATGGCCACCGGCGGCCGCGACAAGACGATCAGACTCTGGGACGGGCGGGGCAACTGCATCAAGGTCCTCGTAGGCCACGACAACTGGGTGCGCGACCTCGTCTTCCACCCGGGCGGCAAGTACCTCATCAGCGCGTCCGACGACTACACGCTGCGGTGCTGGGACCTGACGCAGGAGGGCAAGTGCGTCAGGACGGTCCAGGGCGTGCACGGCCACTTTGTCTCGTGCCTGCGTTGGGCGCCGAGCATCATTCGGGAGGACGCGTCTGCCAACGGGTTGGGCGAGAACGGAGCCAACGGCACGCCGAGCAAGAGCGCGGCAGCGCCCGCCACGACGGAACAGATCCGGTGCGTCATCGCGCACGGGAAGTGACGACATGAAGGTGCGCGTGATTGCGCAGTAGGCGGCGGGGTAGCCTAGGTCGAACGGCGGAAGGAAAATTCGAACTGGGGAGAGAAGACAAACCCAAAAAGGCGCCGTCACGGGAGGCAGCGATGGCGGCCCAAGCATTGAATCTGAACAACAGCACTGGAACGGCTCGCGGGGCTGATGCCATGATGAGAAATGAGATTAGATTTAGGAGCGGTTGTACATGACGGAATAGATACCCGCATAATGCCGCTGTTGCTTCGTGCTCTCCGCTGCTGCTTTTGTATGTCGAGCCAAAGGCTCGTTCTTAAGAGTATCTGGAATCCGGGGCCACGGGTTGGGTCATAGACTCGTGGCCACAAACGAGAACATGAGGAGCGGTATTCTCACAAAGGGAATGCATTGATGAACTATGATGTATGCCAAACTGGCTCGAGGGGAATCTTCCAAACGCATGCTACCGGGGTATACCAATCTGTCCGTCCTCCGCTGCCTCCTGAATCACACCAACTCCCGACATGGAAAACAGCTTCACTTCGAGCGTGCCGCCTGTGTCCTCCGCACCTGTCCGGTACTCGACGCTCTCGACACGCTTTGCACGCGGTCTCTCCTCGCAGCCTGCCGCTGCTCGTGATCGTTGTCGGCTGAACCAGAGCACGTAGGCTCCTAGCCGCTGAGGTGAACCTCGGTCCTGCCACTGCGGTGATACGTGGCAAGGGGAATGCCGCACTAGATGTCCCAAGTTAGTTTGACAATTTTCTCTCAAACTGCATCAGGAGACGGAAAGGGCGAGACGACGACATACCTTGGCGCACTTATGCGTCGCATCCTTGAGGCTCGTGAAGAAGTACGGGATACAGCCCAGGCACGTCACAAAACAGGCCAAGGCACCGAGGGCGTGGGTGAAGCCGCCAGACGAGTACTCGACGGCCGTGATGCCGCTGTGGCGGCAGTTGGGACAGTTGATAGGCGCCGGGTGGGGGCCTAGCGAGGCGATGGGTGTGCCCTGGGGGCCGTGAGGGTGGCCACCAAAGCCGGGACCCGGGCCAGGGCCGTTCATGTTGTTCATGGGAAAGCTGTTCTGAGGGGAACGCCGCTGTGAGGAGGAACGGCTCCCTGGTTGGGAATGCCGTGGCGGTCATTGAAGAAGTCGGGTGGCGGGGGACCAGTCGAGTCGACGGGTACGGGCTTTGGCTCGTAGGACATGTTGGCGGCAGGGTGGGCCTGGTCGAGAGGCTGCTGTGATTGTTCGTCCTTCTTCTTAGAGAAGAATGGCATGCTGGAGAGGAAGTGTGTAGATAGGTTTGGAGGTAGGTGGGTAAGAACTATTGACAAGGGATGTAGAGGTGGTTGTTGAAGAGAGCTGACGGTGAAAAGGCAAGCAGTCAACTAGCAGATGGGGATTGGGGTAGTCTATCGTATTAAGACAACCCACTGAATCAAAGCAGGGACCAAGGCCCAAGGTTAATTT
The DNA here is from genome assembly GCA_019188255.1 of Verticillium longisporum. Classification (NCBI taxonomy): domain Eukaryota; kingdom Fungi; phylum Ascomycota; class Sordariomycetes; order Glomerellales; family Plectosphaerellaceae; genus Verticillium; species Verticillium longisporum. The sequence goes on from JAETXT010000014.1 coordinate 1,846,308, forward strand.
AGGGAAGCCGTGTTGCCTCCCAAATCGAGAACTGCCAAGGAAGGCCTCCCACGTCCCTGCCCTAGTAGCGAGTCCTCCTCTTGCCTCTGCTTCTGGGGAAACTACAGGGACTCCAAGACCGATCCCACCGATGTCTGAGTACCGATTTCTGGACTGCCCAGGTGGGCGAGGGAGGATCGCAATCCTTCGGCATCTTACTCTCTTGGCTTTCGCTGTTTCTTTATTCGTCTGCCGGGGCTCACATCAGACCCGGATTACAGCGCTCCTGCCGGCGCTCTGTAATGTTGAAAACCCAGGCCATCGGACTCTTCGCTCCAGCTCTGTCTTGAGTTGCCTTTCCCGAGCCGATCGACGCGACTCCAGACATGGTTGGTACAATGAAATTGAGGCCTTCCAAGCGCCGAGACGGATGAAGTCATCCAAGGGTCCTGGACACGCGGCAGGGGCCACCTACAAGGTGACGTCGCTCGGAGACTTGTCATTGGTCGGCCATCTCTGGGGCTGTGGCGGTGCCAAGAAGGCGCCACGTTACCCTGGTCGACGTTGCCACGCCGCTGTGCTTCAGGCAAGCCAACTGCACTGCAATCCGACACGACCACCGCTCCTCGGCTTGTGGAGCAAGACATGATGGCCGTAAATGTATTCTGTGAACGTCGGCGTCTGCGTTCCTCCAGGCTGCATGTTAGGCCCCCCATCATGATCCTAGACGAAACGCTGACTGGGGCTGAGACGGTTCCCAGAATCTCACCACCCGCACTCCTACAATGCCTCATCACATGCCATCATAATAGCCCAATCGTGACATCCGTGACATCCTCATTCGTAGCTTACTGTACACGAAATCACGGCGTTACGGACATACATTATAGTACACGGCTGACCACGCAACAAGCCCCTTCCAGATTTGTTTCGAACCACACAACCCATCGCATCACACGCCACTCCCATCACACGCTCGTTGGCTTCTGCACCACAACCTCCTCCTCATCCGGATCCTCGATGCTCGTCCGTCGCTTGGCCTCTACTGCCTCCTGCACCCTGTTCTCCCGCGCCGTCATTGGTCCGACGTCTTCTCCGCTGTCCTCTTCCTTCTCCCCCTTGTCATCATGCGGCTCTGCGCCGGCCGTCTCATCCTTCTCGTCCTTGGTCCCGAATGGCCACAGCCCGTTGAAAGCCGTCTTGCCCTGCACCTGGCTGCCCCCAGGATGCACGGCTAACGGCTTGAGCAGTACCTTCTCGTTGGGATCTGTGCCGGGCGCTGACTCGACCTCGGGCATGGCAAAGTCGCCAAACTCCTCGTCATCGTCGTCTCCTTCACGCTCCGAGTCTGAATCCTCCGCCGTTTCGAACCGCTCGTTCTGCTTCCTCCGCACCATGCCACGCCACCAGGAACCGCGCGCCGAGGCACCCCACGTGTCCGTCACCGCGTTGGCTGTCCGGCCACCCGAGCGCCCATCATCCTCATCGTCACTGTCGACATCGTCGTCCTCGTCATCGGCAAACGGGTTACGGTTCTGATCAGGTTCGTCGCGCGACCCGGGCCGGTGACCGTCCCCATCCTCACCGTCGTCTCCGTGCCCGTCACCACCACCGCTGTTTTTCTGGTGCATGGCGAGCCGTGCCGCCAGCTGCAGACGAGCCCGCGAGGGCGGAATGTTCAGAGGAGGCGGCGGAGGCGGCGGCGGCGGAATCGAAGGAGGGTTCATCGACGTCGATGACGATGGGTTGTTCAGCGGGTCGGTGTAGGCTCGAAACTAACGCGGCTGTGTCAGCATAAAGAACAGCCCAGATGATGTGCTTGAAGACTGAAAGGAAAACCCATCCACAGGGCGATTCATTGTCGTGGAGCCCACAAAACCCGTACACCCTACTCGTACAACAACATAGCCCCAGCCATCCATCTCATTAGCCCACTAATATTACAGGTCCCCGTCCTGGAAAATGTCCAGGACACCCGTCAACATCCCCACTGCCCGCAACGCCCCCTTGTATGTTGTCCCTCGTCTCTTTCGTCTCGTACTCAAACAGTGCATCGCTCATGTCGTCGCATGCCGTGGCTTCACGGTTGCCATGTTTCAAATAGGCCTCATACTCATCAAGGAGCTGCCTGTGGTCGAGCATGGTTTCCTGCACTTTCGCCATGTGTGACTCAACGTCGGGATGTTCCGTAATCCATGGGTCCCAACCAGGAGGACCAGCACGGCATGCGTACTACGCTTGACCTCTGGCAGCCTCGTCCTCCGCGTCCAACCCGTCGGACAGGGGATAGCGGGGCGGTTCTGCCGCCGTGTGATGGGAACTCCAGAAGTCGGAACTCACCTCGTTAGCAACGTCTTCATCGTTGTCATCTGCGTCGTCATCGTCTTCGTCACTGGAGCTCCCGAAGCCTGACATCAAAGTGCCGGCGCTGATAGCGAATGGCCCAATGCCGTTATTATCCTGCTGTTCGAGGCCACCGTTGAGGCCAGCTTCGGCCAGGGCATTGGAGCCACTGTTGCTCTGTGAGTTGCTGTTGAAAGACGAACCCAGCCCGGACAGACCAGCCGAGGCAAGCCCGTTGCCGGACACACCGGCACGGTTGCCTAGCGCGACTTCGGGCCGCACGCCTCCCAGGATTGCGTTGTCTCGTTCCCTTGTCTCGGCAAGGGCGCCCTCGACATAACTGATCCAGTTCTGATCCATGACGCGGTCGAGGACAGTTTCAGACAGCAGCTCGGGCGGATGGCGTTCCGTAAACTTGACCACTTCCTCGGCGATCAGAGTTAGATGGCCCATGTAGCCCATGCGTGTCTTCATCCTGGCTTGCGACTCGTCGCTGGCTAGCTGGCCGTTTATGATGGCAGTAGTAATGTCGGCAGCCTCGAACAGCGAAATGGCCAGGGTTGGGTTGAAGCCCCGGTCCATGGGACCATTGAAAACCTGTTGCACAATATCATAGACAACGTTGTGCAAGAAATTGTTCCAGGGGTAGCCAAAGAAGAAGGACTGCGTCTCGTCAGCTATGGGCCGCTGCCGGGGGTTTGGGGGAGAATTTAGTTGAGGCTGGACTTACGAGAATGCTGGGAACCACACGATACTCTACGAACTGCATTTTGAGATAATCGCCAACAACAGGGCTCAAGTCTTCCTGTTCCGGTCTCTGGGGGATAGCTGGAGGCTCTGTGGGCGGTGAAAGCGCTCTCGGAATCGCTTCACCAGTCATGTTCGTTTCGCCAGTCGTCACGTCTTCAACCGCAGAACTGGCAGGCGTAGCGGCATCGGGAACCTTTGATGCCTCGGGCGCAGGCGGCGCCGGGAGTGGTTTGTCCGTGTCGAGCTTGTCGACGGTTGTCAACTCCTCCTTGTCGATCACAGATTTGGCAAACAAAGGAGCGGGAACATCTGCTGCGTTGCTGACGTGGAGGGGTACGGGTGCCGCCTCAAGGGGTGCAGGTTCCTTATCCGAGGGCAGCTGTTCTGGCTCGGATACAGTGGGAGTGTAGGTGACGGACGAGTCAGTTTCGTCACCCTTGGCACTCTGGTCGTCAGAAGAGGCGCTTGAGTTCTTGTCCAAGTCAAGCTGTCGCACTTGTACAGTGGTCTTGTCAAGCAATTCGTGCGCTGCATCGCCAGAGGTATTTTCGTCAGTTTGATTTGCAGCTACCTGCGCAGCTTCCTCAGGCTTTTTATCAAGCTCCTCAGACTCCAGTTTGGGGTCTGATTCTGCCGAAACTGCTGATGAAGTCTCAGCTGGCGGTGCTGCTGCCTTCGCTTTGGTTGGTGACAGTGGAGCGACGACGAGGTCGGGGTCCTCAAAGAGAGGTTCTGTAGCCTTAATGTCCGCAACTGCTGGTCTTGGCGAGCTAAGAGGTTCATCAACGAAATCGTCGCCGTTCTTCGCCAGGAAGCTGGATGAGGCGGGCGCCACGGAAATCTCTTCCTCGGCTTTGACAAACTCGTGCGATGTGTCTTCATTCATCTCGCGGCTGGGTTCGACTTCTTCGAAACCATCATCATCCGAGATGTTGGTCACCTCGAGACGTCGTCCTTCTTCGGGCGAAGACTGGCTGACGCGCATTGTCATGTCCTCCATGGTTGACGGCGCTTCCTCGCCCCTATTAGGAGACAGTTTGCCTTCAGTTCTCAGTCGCTGGCGCTCAGCATCTCTGGTCGCAATGACTTCCTCGGAGCCGACCTCGTTCAGGAGACCCATATTGCTGCAGTGAAGCAGCTCGGCCATGAGCTCGCATGTCTTGAATCTGTCGAAACCCAACGGTTCAATCTTCTCGCCGAAGGTGGAGTTGATCTTTTGCTTGTGCGAAGGTGCGTGCATGATCAGGTTGACGAAATCAGGCACATGCTGGGCGAACAGGCGGAGTAGCGTGCCAAGGTAGATCGGATCCCGACTCGACGGAACGGAGTGCGTCTCAGCGCCGACGTCCGGATCATAATCAGAGTTGTTCTTCCGAATCACCTCGATGACGATACCGACACCCACTGTGAGAGGGTTGCCTCCGCTCAGCATATACTTGATGAGCTGCTCCACACACTGGTGAGAGACGAGTTGCCTGGTCAGTTCATTGGGGCCAATGCACTGCTGGTCATTCTGGGAGGCGTTTGCCGAAATGGTGATGATGGCCTTGATAAAGTCACCAGCCGCCGTTTGGACAACCCAATTGTGTTCGGGCCCCAGACATGACAGCAAAGTAGGAATCACGTCCTGAGAGTACAGCCACTGTTGACAATATTAGCAAAAGAGCATGTTGAGGAAAATGCGCACAATTCACCTCCACGATCCCATGTCCACCTTCGGTACGGTCGAGAGCGATAATCTTGAGCAGGAGGTCCATGATCATGGGACATTCGACATGACGAAGTAGATCGGCTGTCGCATCAGGGAGTGACTTGAGCAAGGCGATCATTTCCTCCGTCTTCTTATCAAATAAGGCCTCATTGACCTTGGTGAAGTAGCTGGCCTGAAGGGGGTCCAAGGGTGTCGGGCGCTTCAGAAAGGTCCAAAAATGTCGCACCAGGGGTTGGTTCTCCATCATGGCCTCGTGGATGGACCAAGCGTCAGAGGAGAGGACCTCGGCAGCCACGTATGCGTACCGGTTGCGCTTCTTCTCCGACTCCTCCTCTGCATCGCTTTCGGAAGCCTTGGACGAGGCTCGTGGGCGCGAAAAGGGGCGCAGGAGACCCTTGCCTTTGTTATCTTCATCTTCCGTGTCGTCGTTCTTAGGCGGGGCAACAACTTCGAGCTTCGGCGCTACAACGTAGGCCAGGAGCTTCTGGAGGACTTCGTCCCGGCGGAGGTAATCTATGAGTTTCGCATTATGCTGCTTGAGCTCCTGAATGAGGTCGCTCTCATCGAGTAGATCCTCAACCGTGAACTCGGGCTTCTCTAGGATGGTATCGATTGTGGAAATGTTGGCGTAACCGCCAAATCGCCAGAACATGGTGACGGTTGTGGCAGGCCTCGTGGGTCACAGCTCCGGCGAGACCGTTCCGGGGCTGTCTAGACGGGGTATATCGTTGTCGGGATTGATTCGACTGCGCGGCGCAGGGACACGTGCGACTCAGAGAGGTCCTGACGAGCGACAGCAGCTGCGTTCGGGGTCGTCGATAACTTGTGTCTATACGTTCGTCCTCAATGATGAAAATGCCGGGTTGGGTATCGATCTGCCGCTGTAGATGTAATCAGAACTGCGGCCATGTGTTAGCAAGAGGTGAGCACTGCGGGGTGCGGCATTAGGACTCCTTCGTCGAGGGTAAAATGCCCAGTGGCTTCGCAGCCTTGCAGATTGAGGCAGCAGTGCCGCAAAGTAGAGCAATCGGCATAGTCCGCAGTAGAGACAGGTCCATGGGCGAGATGGATAGGGTTCACTGCACATACAAATGAAGATATTGTACAGAAGTATGTCCTCTGAAGCAATGTTTGTCGCACCAAATCGACGTTCGCGGGGCGGTGCGCCGTTCTGACTGGGAATTCCGGTCCTCGGTCGCCGTAAGTTTGTTAATCCGAGGTCTCGGAGAGGCCTTTGTCCTTTGTTGTCGTTGCGTTCGAGCAAAGAATGCTTGCGCGAAAAGGCGTCGGGCAGTCAAGCAGCCAAACGATTGTTCGTCGTGTTTTGCAGACTCCAGGTCGGCGGAGATGAGTCAAAAGACGTCGTTGGGTCAAGGAGGGTTGGGATCGCTCGCTGTGGGATGCAGAAGGTGTAGCGTGGTGGTGACCAGATTGGGCCGCCAGAGAACAACCAGTTCGTCAAGGGGGCCTTTGGCACTGGTCGCACAGTCCGATGACTGAGACGGGCTCAATGTGGGTGTGATGAGGGTGGTGCCTTGACCTGGGTCTGACGGTGCTCCGAGTCGAGGTCACGGTGGTAGTGAGGAGGCACTGGCAAGTTGTTTCTGGTTGGGCTGAAGTGCAGTGCCAGCGTGGGATGAAGGTGCTAGCGCTGGGCTTACCTAATGCAGGTGATGTATGTGTGTGTGAGGAGACGATTGGGGTGTCTGCGGCGCCTCTGAACCTCGAGGATGAAAGGTGAGGGAGAGGTCGATGTGGAGCGACCAAGTGGGTGAGAGGGCAAGGCAACTGAACCGACTCGGGTGGGTGAAGGAGAAACAACCAGGCATGTGCGATCGATCATGTTCCGCAAAAAGAAACAGGCTTGTTTCTTGCGACGGCCAGAATTGGGAACTGCTGCTCGGCAATCTCCTCCCTTTCGCTGCCTTCGCCGTACCAAAGGCAAGGTTCGTACCTGGCCTTCCGATACCTTCCCGCGTGCGTTGCCAGGGATCATGAGTCGGAACATTCGCCGAGGTAGTTCGGCACCATTTTCATGCGCGAAGGTACTTACGAGCATGTCACTGACCCAAATCAATAGGGGGCATCTGCTGCCTGCCTCCCCGCCCACGCGTCAGCACATGCCACGCTTGCACACGACAATTGCATGTCGAGGATGACGGCATGGTATGCGTATCTCCCTTCCTAATTCTAGCCTTGCATATGTCCAAATATTAACATAATCACCGATACTGAATGAACAGAAAAGGCTAGGAATGCCTCTCAGTTCAAGACCCCCCGAGCAGCTTGACCTACGTAAAGTCCCTTAATTAGGTAGGTACCTGAGCTACGGTACTAAGGTACCTAGCTCCCTCATCCGCGGGGGCTGTGGCATCCGGATGACATACCTTGACGGATGTGTCACGTGAAGATAAGATAACCGATAAGCTCATTGACCCCATCCGCCTCTCTACCTACCTCGTACCTGGCAGGCATTACATAGTAAAAAGAAAGTTGTCACGTCCTGCCTCGAAGGGGCTCTCACCAACACCACCTGGTCTACGCGCCCCTCCTCGCACAGCACACATTTGGTGGTGCCCAGGAATCCGCGACCATGTCTGCGTTTCCTACGTTCGATCCCTCTCGCCTCACGAAGAAGTCTGCCGCCGCGCAATACTCGTCTGATTCTGACGAAGACAACGACGACGAGTTCACCACTCCTATTGTCGATCCCGCCGCTGGAGATGACTTCCACAACTCGTATCCTCGGAATCGCCGTCGCATCGGCGGGTCCTAGGACCGCGCGGCTTTGGGTATCTATTGCCTCTGACAGCGAGGATGACGGCCCGGGCAAGCGCTGGAAAAGAAGACGCTTCGCGGCAAGGGCATGAGTTTCGTATCTACAGGGACAATGGCCAACGCCCAAGACGAAAAAGAATACTCGGACGACAGCGACCGAAACGGACCACCAGCAGCCGAGGAGGATGACGAGGAAGCGGACGAGGAAGAGGACGAGGAAGAGGAAGAGGCCGCTGGGGTTGGCCTGGGATTTCGGTCAACAACGTATGGCGGGCTCGGCTTCGCACCGGCGACTAAAGACGAAGATACAGAGATGCAAGGCCAAGATGAAGCCCCATACAAGCCTTCCTTCGTAAAAACAAAGTTTGACGGACGCAACCCACTGGGCCGTGGCTTCGTACCATCGTCAGCGCGACAACCTGTGTTAACGAACTTCGAGGATGATGAGAAGCCGAAGAAACCGACCATTGCACGGCCAAGTGCTTTTGCGCCGTCTCGAGACGGTACGGGCAGCACAAGCAAACCGAACCCCAAATCTTTCGGAGCGCGCATGATGGCCAAGATGGGCTACGTCGAGGGTACCGGTCTTGGTAAAGAGAGCCAGGGACGAAACGTCATTATTGAAGCCAACCTTCGACCTCAAGGTGTTGGTCTCGGTGCGGTCAAGGAAAAATCCGTGTCTGAACGGCGTGAAGAGAAGCGGCAGGCCGAGCTGCGCGGCGAGGTCGTCATCGACTCGGATGAAGAAGAGAAGAAGAAGAGGCGCGAGAGGAAGAAGAGGCTGGGCGCCAGTGGTATCAGCAGTGGTACCAGTACTCCTCGACGACAGAAGACGGCATTCATGACGGCAGAGGAGATCAAGAGGGCGGCGCCTGGTCTACACATTCCTGATGCTTTTGCGCCCATTCTCGACATGACAGGGCCAGGCAATAAACTGCTGACATCGATATCGGGATTGTTAACACCCACATCTGCTACCGCGCCTGAGTCGGCTGAAGCGATAGAAGCACGCAAGATAGTCAGGCGAGCGCATGCCGACTTGGCGGCTTTCTCGGAGGAATGGCGGAGTCTCGAGGAGCGGAAGAGCTGGGTCGAGCTAGAGCTGCGACAGCACGAACAGGAGACGGCAGACTTGGCCGCTGACCTGGAAAGAATGCGTGTGTTTGCCGGCATCGTCACTAACGAGCTGCCGGCGGCCACCGAGTGGCAGGACAAGATCCGATGCCTTCAAAAGGCCATCGATGCCGTTGGCTCTCCCAATAGCGAGGTCACGGATATCGCCGTCTCGGCGATCCACCCATTCTTCCGTGACCCAGATTGGGTTCTGCTGGAAGAGCCGAAACGCTTTGCTACCGAGCTCAACGATATGCGTGGCCTTCTGACCAAGTCTGCAACGAACGAGAAGACCATTGATAAGCTGAACGCCACGGCGAACGGCCTCAACGACACGGACCTTTATCGCCAACATCACAAGGCGACAACACCCTACGAGACTATGATGTACAAGCTTTGGTACCCCAAGGCCAGGGGAGGCATCCGAAACTGGGACGTGTACGACCCTGCGCCCCTACTAGCGGTGCTAGAGGCATGGAACTCTCTACTGCCAGCGTTCGTGCGCGCTCAGTTCCTTCAGGACGTGGTGCGGAAGCTGGAGACAGCCGTCAGCGAATGGAACCCGCGCAAGAAGCGCCAGAGCTACAAGCTCCCTCATCTGTGGCTTTTCCCCTGGCTGCAGTACCTTCCGTCCTACCATCTGGATCCAAAGGGCACCGGCCTTGTGGCCGATGTGCGGCGCAAATTCAGGCAACTTGTTGACGTGTGGGAATTTGACAGGGGCGTTGTGCCTGGTCTCACGCAGTGGCGCGACGTTCTGGGAAGTCAGTGGCAGCCGCTCATCATGTCCCATGTTTTGCCGAGCATGGGGCGCTACCTGCGGGAGAATTTCCGCGTCGACCCTGGCGACCAAGAGCCTTACCTTCCCATGCTCACAGGGACGCTCAGGTGGTCCAGCGTGTTGGGATCCAAGGTCCTGGCTGAAGTCATCGTGGCCGAGGTGTTCCCGCTCTGGCACGACAAGCTTGGCGAGTGGCTTCAGCTGGAGGAGGTCAATCTCGAGGAGGTGTACGCATGGTACGAGTGGTGGAGGGACCAAGTCTTCCCCAAGGAATTGGCCACGCTGCCTGTGATTACAAAGGAGTTTGACAAGGGATCACTGACAATCGAGAGGGCGCTTGAGAGGATGTAGTAAGCAGAGGAGAGCGCCAGAAGACAGGCGCCTCAGAGTGCAATAGATACCCACAAACCATGCGTCTCCCAATCATGAACATTTACCCAAGGCGAAACAAGTACAAGCAAGCACAGTTGAAAATGCAGAGGCGCCCAACGACCAGGAACAACGCAGAGTGATGGGAATCAAACGGCGCATGAATAAGATAAGATCAGGGCGTCCGGGGCAGTTCCGAGCAGTGGATTCCACTGGGCGCTTCCAGCTCTCTGTGTGAAGGGCTACATCCACGCCAGAGAAGGCGCCGGTGTAGTCAACATTGGGTTTTAGAGCCTTGTGGCTTCCCCCCGTGTGTTTTGGGGCGACACCCCGGCTGGGGAGATATCCAGACTAAGGTTATGCCGACGTGACTGGCGGTCGGCGTCGAGACCAGACGGGACAGGGATCAAGGCCTGCAGGATGAAACGACAATAGTAACGACGCCACGTCGGGCGACTTTCTGAGGCCCATTCTCCTCCTCTGGCGCAATGGAGTGGCTTGCGTTCAGGATATCAACCCGGGTTGTGGGGGTCTGCAGGAGTCACACCCTGAAGCTGCAGTCTGAGAGCTGGCGGACAAACTTCCGATTGCGGTTCAACAGAAGTGCGGCGAGAGCCTGTGACCATGCTGCATGCTAGAACTGCTGCTATCGTGTATCCTCTGCATCAACTTAGTCCTGGTAGTAATGCCCTTCTGCTACTTGATCGGACATTGGTAGAGTTAGAGAAAAAGAGGAAGAAGGAAAACAAAAGAGGCAGCACAGAAATGCACCCATTGCGCCTCCGTCGCAGGTTTGAACCGGGGAACGGCGATCAGACCCGATGGACCAGGGCTGGCTGGCTGGGCGCTTCTACTACTGTCCCAACCCTGGCTTCTTGTGGCCTACAGTTGCATCCTACGGGCATTATTTAACCAGACGATCGGTGGGATCTTCGCAACTCCCCCACCCAGCCGCGAGCGGAACGTGCCTGTGATGGCGGCTCCCGAGCTGCTTGTTGTACATGTACCATTCAACGTCGTTCATTCATATGCATCGAGCTGAGCTGGATGGTTGATCGAGATCTGGATTGACCGTTGTTTGAGCATGATGATGCCTATGTGTCTAAATATAGCTTGAAAGTATCCATGACGATCGCAGCATATCCTTTGCACGCATGACAGAATGATGCTTCTTTTACATTTCAAACTTAAGCTCATCATCTCCAACCCAGTAGTAGTTCCCGTCATTACGTGCCATCTGATTTTCCTGTTGACTTGACCAGACGGTTCCACCATCCACACACGACCCTGCCTCTGCAACAGCACGCGGCGCTTGGCATCGTCTCATCACGGTCCCAAACATGGGGGTTTCGACCGGGGTGTCGGCACTTGAGCCCACATGCGCAGGGCCAACAACCAGCAGTAACACCCAGCATCGTCTCAGTCCAGCGCATGGCCAGCTTTGCAGGCTGCCACAGGAGCAGGCCCTTGTCTCTTGCGTCCCTGTGGCCGATGCGTACGGGCCTGAACCCGAACTTGGCTGAGCTGCCTTGGATTGTACGGCCAGACTCTGGACTCTCGCCACCACCCTGGTTCACTGCCTGGGCACCTACATATCATCGGCCACGCGCCTGGCCTGGTTACCACATGGCTTTATTTCTGAAGTCTCGAGTCTTCCAGGGCTACGACGACGTCGATTTGCCAACCTCTCCCACCACATTCCTTTCGTGCGTACGCCTTGAAGGCTTCGTTCATTAGCCCAGGCGGTTCTTTTTTTCTTTCGTCCGGTTTGATTTCCTTTGAGACGAGTTCCAGGCGGGTTCCTGGTAAAAGAATTATTGTAATCATGTCGGAAAGATCGTGTCCCGTGTCCGGCTCCCTCGGTGGAAGATGTCCGGCTGGAAACGGTTCCGTTGCTGGGAATATCTCCAGACAGCGCGTCGGTCCACGAGGCTGTTCCTTTTCAGGCTACACACAACCGGGCGATCTTCACTCTGCCTTTGATGTAAGTTTTGCTTATAACAAGGGTCCAAGAGAAGCTCCCGGTCACCTGCTGACTCGACGACCTCAGATCCCCCGCGGTGTCGACGTAGATGAGTGGCTACGTGACCGCGAACGCAAGGCCATCAACGAGATTCTCTACTCCGACATTCCCTCGGCCAACTTTGTCGCCCAGGTCAAAAACGTCGACACTCTTGTCGCCGATGACAAGGACCTGCTTGCCGTCGCACTCGGCGCTCCCGCTCGCCAGGTCATCCTTCGCGCCGAGAGCATCGGCCAGCGCACAGGGTGGAAGGACGGTTATCTCAGCGGCGAGTATGGCTTTTGCGCCCCGGACTCGAACGAAGCCGCTGGGGCTGTCGCTGGATGCCCCGGCCGCGTGTGGTCCGATCTTTGCGAACGCATGCCCGGCTGCGTGTCCCGCGGCCGTGTGCGCGAATCCGTCGCCGCCCTACCCCTCGTCGAAGGCACTGAAGACATTATTCCTGACCAGGCTCTGTGGGCGGCAATCGTCGCTCTGGGCATGCTGTGCTCGATCTATCGCTACGAGGACAAGAATGACGGTTACGACGGCGTCAGCACCAATACGACATCGACCAAGCCCAACGTCGAAATGAGCGACGATCTCGGCCCCGAGCTCATCGGCATCCCCCGCAGCATCGGCCTCCCCTACTGGCAGGTCTCCCGCCGCATGGGCCGCGCCATCCCGCACCTGACCTTCTTCGACCAGGCCTCTCACAACATCCGCGTCCGCGACCCGACCTCGATCCACCCCTACGTGGGACGCTTCGACAACACCGACCTGCGATGGCCCATGTTTGGCGAGCGCACCGAGATAGCCTTCCTCAAAGGCTGCGCCGACACATCAGCCTCGTTCCAGCACGGGCCCGACGCCATCGCCGCGTGCCAGGAGCATGTCATGAACCGCAATATCGAGGGTTTGCTGCGCGAGATGGTCCGCCTCAAAGAGATCCTTGAGCGCATGCCCAACGCGTTCCATTCCATCTCGACCAACCCCAACTCGGGCGACAACTTTGTCTCAGCCATGGAGTGGGTGCGCTGGGGCAAGTTCTCGGCGCCCCTGTCAAAGAGGTGCCCTGCTGCCTCGGGACTTCAGTTCCCGCCCTACCTGCTCATGGATGCTTTCCTCGGAAGGAAGAGATACGACTCGTTCCTCGGCAACGAGGGCCTTCACCTGCGTGCGTGGCTGCCCTCCAATCTGCGGGCTTTCATAGCTGCCGTCGAGTACCACTACCGTATGCCCGAGTTTGTCTGGCAGTCGGGCGATCCCCGTCTCATGGGGGTATTGGATGGCATCATCGAGGCTTACACGGGTGAGCGTGGCTTCATGGGCACGCATCGGTACAAGGTATTCGGCATCCTCGAGGACGCCTCCTAGACGGGCCGCACGGAGACCAACGGAGCTTCTGGTGCCGCCGATGGCACGGGCCGGCCATGGGAAGAGGTCCATCGTCAGTTCTCGGACGCCATGAAAGAGCGCCTCGAGCCGTTCCGTGGCAACATCCCCGTCGAGCCGCATCAGATGCGTGGTACCTTTGAGGAGTGCCGGTACAAGTCGCGCGTGCTCCGCCGTTCCTTTGTCGATTCAGACTCCGAACGGTCCATCGCCTGTGTGACGCTCGATCTCCACAACACTGGCATAACCTTCCAGCCCGGTGATCGCCTGGCCGTCATGCCACTGAACAGCTGGGAGGAGTGCGCCAAGGTAGCTGCCGCCCTTGGTCTCGACGACATGTTGGACGCGCCGGTACAGCTTGACAGCCGGTGGTCCCGATTCGCAGACCACTTGGACACCGTCGCCAACCACGGGGTCGCCCGCCTCCCAGGCAGCGCCAAGCTGACGGTCAAGGACGTTCTTCGTAGAGGACATCTCGCGCCTTTGACCCAGGAACTCGTCCTCAAGATTCATTCTTTGCTGCGCGCCTCCTCCAACACAGTTCTCCAGGCCCTTGCCACGGATGAGTGGCCCGTCCGTGGCACTCTGGGTGATCTTCTCCAGGCTGCCGTGCTTGACACGCCCATGCACGTCTGGGACCAGGCGTTTGAATTATCGAGGGACGTTGCCTGGTTGACCGACCTTATCCCCGTCGAGGTCCCACGGACATATTCCATCTCCAACTGTCCCGACGAACTGCTGCCCAGCACTGTCGACTTGACAATCTCACGCGCCGAGTACAAGCTCTGCTCGACCTTTGCTGGCAATGCTTCTGTTCCCAGGCCTGGCGTCAGCAGTGGTTTTCTGAACCCAACCGTCGGCTCGGCTGGCGACTTCATCACGGCAGAAGACGACATTCTCGTGGGCGTCTCTCGTCCTGTCGCCTTTCAGCTGCCCCTTGACGAGGCAGCACCCTGCGCCTTCTTCGCGGGCGGCAGCGGCATCGCACCCTTCAGGAGCTTCTGGCAGTCCCGCGCCGGGCGAGCCGTCGGGCGCAACATTCTTTACCTAGGCGTACAGAACCGTGAGAAGTTCTGCTACGAGGACGAGCTGCGGCGGTATGTCCATGCCGGCTTCATGGAGGTCCACTTGGCCTTCTCTCGCGACAGCCGGGGTCTTGCCTACGACAGCGTCTCGCGCGACCTAGTCGAGCGACGCATGGAGCCACGGTACATCGACGCGCTCATCGCCGAGCAGGGCGCTACCGTGTGTGATCTTACCATGTCCAAGAAGCAAGGCGGACTCGGCGGGCATTTGTACATTTGCGGATCCGTTGCTGTCTTTGATTCCGTCATGAACGGCCTGCGCAAAGCCATCTACAACCACCGCACAGCCACGATGGAGTCAACTGACCTCATTATCAACACAGCCTTTGCCGAGCGGCGCATCATGCTCGACGTCTTCATGACGCCCAAGCCCTTACCCTGCAACAAGCCTACAATTCCCCTATCACAGCTTGCGCTCCACACGGGCCATCGCCCCGGAAGCCGAATCTGGATCGGTGTGCACGGCAGTGCTTACGACGTGACCGACTTTTGCCCGATGCACCCGGGCGGCACGTTGATCCTCAAGTCCAACGCTGGCGTTGACTGCTCCAAGTCGTTCGACAACCTCGCGCACACCAACAACCCCGAGGTGGCAAGCCTGTTGACCAAGTATTTCGTCGGTCACCTCACGCCGAAGCCCGAGTTTCACGATGGCGGCGAGCTCAGTGGACTGTACGACCTGTGGGCTGACTACCTCAAGACGACGGTTGAGACGCTTGTGGCACAGCAGTTTGAAATGGAAGACCTCATGGGCTCGTCCTTGTGGTTCCAGGAGAACATGATTAACATCATGGGAGTGCGCATCTTCTACCAATATCAGTCCCGCCTGCTACAGTCGGGCTTCTCGGCACTTTTCGGCCCCAAGTTCCAGGAGCTCGTGCTCAAACTGTCATTCGCCATGGCCAACGCAGCGTCAGCGGCGGGGTCTGAAACACAGCTGCCGGACATTCTGGGTGTGGTTGCACGCGCCAAGACGTCAGCGGATGCCGTGGCAACGTCCAAAGAGGTGGCCCTCGTCGGGCAGTACGTATGCAACAGCGAACCGGCGCGCTTCCAGGAGCGAGGCATCATGGACTACGCCAGCCGGTCCGTGAGCCTTGATATGGCGCTGCTCGAAGACATCAGGGAGGAAGCATGCCATGGTATGGACGCCTTCGGAACCGTCATGGAGCTCGAAGCGACATCGGACGCGCAGCGTGTGGCGGCCATGTGTTCGTTTCTCATGCAGGTGCTGGAGCGCATGGCGAAGCGGCTCGAAGTGTTCTATGCGCAGCTGGCGCAGTGCTCCATCTACAGGCCCGAGCTTGAGCGCAACCCGGCACGGACGCGCTGGGAGCTCGTCAGGCGGCGCATTCGAGACGGATCACTGTTCGTGCTGGCGCGGCGAGCCGTCATGGAGGTACAGCCGACATATCGGCCGGCGAGGGGCGACGCGGTTGACTTTGATACCGTGCTCTCGCGGGTCCAGCAGACGGTGCGCAGCGCGGCACTGCCGCCGTCGCCACCACCCGAGACACAACTTCATGGATCGATGCCACTGAATGAACGCCGGCGAGCGAGAGCGCAGGTGCCGCATGGGGCTCCCTCGGCAGTTGAGCGATATGAAAATGGTAGCGCGATGCGGCGCATGTCTTCGTTCCTGGACACAAATGCTAAGGCGCTGCGACGACTCAGCGGAATGCCGGCGCTGCCACAAGTACTGGATCTCGAGCAGATTATGAAAGCAGGGCAGGACCACATGGGGTCAAGAGGTGGTATGCCGACGCCGCCATCCAGTCGTGGCTCGAGCCGATCGCCCACACGGGGAGTCGCCGAGGATCTCATGTCAAGGATGAAGCTGAACCGTAGGGGAACAAGTCGCTCAGACTCATCGCTCAGCATGCAAAGGCTGCCGTCTGCGATGGAAGAACCGCTCGAGCCGGTAGACGCTGGGGCAGCTATCCGGTCCATGGTGGGCAAGATGAACCTGCGGACACGCAGCACAGTCGGGGTGCCATCGTCGCAAGGTCCAGGTGTGCTGTCGGCGGAGGAGAGAACAAGAGCAAGAAGCCGGTCGTCGGGACACAGCGCAGCAGGGTCAATCAGCCGGCCTCGAGGATCGACAAGCACGTTGCGGTCGTTTCGCCTGAGAGAGCTCGTCGAGGGGGAGAACCATGTACAGCCCACTTTCTAGGACTGCAAGGGGGCGCTGATACTCTCCATCTTAGATAACCAAGTTGATACGTCGCAGAGAATTTGATAAATGCTGACATGGGAAATCCAAGCCAAGAATCATTGGCTGACTGCAGAAAGATCTTGGTGATGATGATGGTGGTCGTCTATTTGCTCACCCCTTTCTTCTTCATTGTTGGTTTGAGGAAGGTACGAAGCACGAGAGCACCTGCTTACGTGAGATGGTTCAGGGGCACCTGCCTTCACTCGTTGCTTGGCCAGTCACAGGTCGGAAGCTTCCCCCAGAGCCGTGCCTGCACCGGAAGCGAACCTACTTGAGCCCGAGGCAGTGGGGTGACTGCTCACCCAGGCTCGGCATCATGCCTTGGGTCTTCAGCAACTATCGGCATATCGGCCCTGCCCCTCTACAAGGCGCCTGCTGCCCAGCTTCAACTTAAAAATGGTCCATCGCGTATTCTCTGTCGTGCTTCTCTTTTTCTATGTCACCGTCTACCTCCGTGTAAGTTTTATCCTGCCAGAGTCTGTCGTCCGTCGACCTTCTCTATCAATACCACACCCCTGTCCTGGCCAACCCCTCCCTCTCGGCCTGCATCTGCGACGAGAACCATCAATGCCATGAGTGCACGCGACGTACGCTGACCATTCTGCGCCCTACGCCCAGTTTCTCTCCTGGCAGCGACCACAACCCAGGTTGAGAACCTAGAACTTCTCTTCTTCATCTTCACATTTTGCGTCCCAGCATACCTGACACCATGCCGATCACCAGCACGGCAACAGCAGACAATGGCAACGGCGTATCAGTTGCCGGCGACCAGTCCAAGCCGTTGCCTCGTCACCAGCCTCCTTTCCTAACCCGTGTCTTGTTGGCCAGCAAGCTCTCGGCAATTCAGACCGTCCTCGGCCAGCTGGCCTGGTATGGCAGTTGGCGCGACTACTTTTATCCCCCGAAATACGGCCTGACCTTGTCAAGCGATACGAGGTTCGACCAGCGCTGCAAGTCCGGTAGGTTTGTCCATGGGATGGATAGCTTGAGTTGTGACATCTGCCGAAAGCACCGCTAACCTTTTCAGCATCTTCTTCCCCGCTTCGTATGACAAGACATCCCCAAATCCCCTCCCCACCGTCTTCACCATTCATGGGGGCGGCTTCTGCATCGGCAATTCCATTGAGGACGATGTCTGGAATCGCACCTTTGCCGATTGCCATGGGGCTCTTGTCGTGAGCCTCGACTATGCCAAGGCCCCCGCACACGCCTACCCTGGGCCCCTGCATGACCTCGAAGGCCTTTACCACGCCGTCCTCGCCGACGAGAGTCTGCCCATCAATCGCCAGCAGACGGCGCTCCTCGGATTCAGCGCCGGCGGCAACCTCGCTGCCACTCTTTGTCAGCTCGAGTCTCGCAAGGCCCGCGAAGGCAAGCCATCAGCCGTGCCTCGCGCCGTCATCCCCATCTATCCGCCCCTCGACTTTTCCGTTGCAGTCCCCGACAAGAAGCCATCGCGTCGGTACAAAGAGGGTCTGCTCCCGGGTTTGCGGGGTGAGCGCCGCGACTACGTTGCTGACCTTGCGCCCCTGTTTGACTGGGCCTACATTCCCTATGGACACGACCTGCGCGACCCGTTGCTGAGCCCATGGCACGCCAAAAGAAGACCTGCCCGCCAACATCTTTGTCGTGGCAGCTGAGCTCGATTTTCTTGCCTCAGAAGCCTGGACGTGGGCGACCCGACTGGCAGGGCGCGAACCCGTCTCGGGCATTCCTGGACGGCCCGAGGTGGCTAAGACGCAGGAGCTCGAACTTGCGGACGAGAGATTCGCGTGGACGAGCGAGGACGGCGGAGGGAGCAAGCGGTGGCTGCTCGTACCAGACGTGCTGCACGCCTTCGACATGCACCCATCGAGTGCCATGGTCTCGGACGCAGTCACGCTGCGGGACGGCAACGCCAAGGCGGTCAAGGTCATCCGAGTTTTGGGGGAGTGGCTTCAAGAGACGGTGTGGAAGGGGGCACTATGACGGGGCGATACCCGTTCTGCGATGCCATCTGGAGGGCATTTGGATTTACGTCTAATCATTCCTGGCTAGCTGTCGCAGTGATAAATCTATGTTACAAAAATGCCTGTATCGCAGCCCAGGATATATAGAAACGAATGACGCGGAAGAAAACTACCTAGGCATCTACAGTCCCGAGATGAAAGTATCTTTAAAGTTATCAATGAAGCAACGAGCGTGGCCAGATATAGCACATGAGTCAAACGCCGTCTGCCATTCGCTGCTGGCCAGGCTCGCTTGCCTCAAAAGGATCGATCTCGTCTGCATTTCCAGGATCGTCTGCCCGCGCGACGAAGCGGACCGTAGCGGGTCATCTCGAGAATCCTCCGCGGTCTCGAACCTTGACGTGACGACACGGACGTCTACTAGAAATATACAATGCTACTGTTCGTTGCCATAATGAGACGGAGGAGCTTGATCCCTGGCCCTTTGGCTGCGGAGAGAGTAAGTGTTCGCCAAGAATGTGGAATGGGTTCGTCGACAAAAGGTAAAAGATCAACAGTGTGTTGGGAGGGGGGGGAATTTTGGGGTTCATGTTTTAGAGCTTGAGTACAGCTGAGATAAGGTAGCGGATAGTACCTAGTAGGAGGATAGGCTGCGTGACGTCAGTTTCGCGATGAGGCGCGGAATCCTTCTTGGGAAGGATGACTCGCGACTCAGGCAGGCCGTTGTCGCCTCTTGTAACCGTTTTTGGGTCAGTTGCAGGGCCATTCACAGCATGCGCTCGGTGTGTGCATTGTTGCAAGACAACTCATCAAGGCACACGATGATGCCTGCGTGGTTGCGACAATTGATCCCTCGTCCGAAAAGCCTTTGCCTCGCTCAAGGCGGGTTACATCGCTTGGTAGGCCGCGCCGAGGCTTCTCGTCAGGCGGATAGGATAGGAGGCTTACAATTCATGTCATGGCTCCATGGGGTCCGTTGGAGGCCGTTGGGGGTTTGGGGGTTCTGGGTCCTTGTCTCTGGCAAGGCGTCTTCCCGATGGTTGGTGTCGGCGGAGAAGCGAACAGTGCAACGCGTGATGGAAGCGACGGAGCCAAGTATTGCGAAATGCTTGCCTGCCAGATAACAACACAGATGACCTGGTGATCAAGTCCTAGACATCATGACTAAGGTACCTAGGTGCCTGATAGGACGCCTCAACCGATCCAAGATGAGATTCACGAGATATCGCTGGCCGCGCAAGGCATGCGAAGAAGAAAGCCGATTGCTTAGGATCGCGAGCTCCGCCACTCTGGTCAGGGTCGGACGACGATCGTGCCGACGGGAAAGAGGTGAAGAATCCAGGGTCTAACAGAGACCCTGCTTGCGTCTGATCAGGGCCTGTTCAGCCCAGTTGGCCGCTGTCGGAATTCCTCATATTGACCTGACGCTGGAACCCCCCAAGCCCCCCTGTGATAGTCACTGCCACTGCCACCGTTGGTCGACAAGGTGAGCCTGTAGGGCAGAAGGCACCAAGAGGCATGTCAGGTAAGCCTGGTCGGCGGGTAGCATGGGTGGTGGGGCTGGTTACTATTTCTATTCCTGGCAGGAGCACCTCATGTCGAGATAGCCGCCTGTTGCACTGCCCCGGCCGGTGTGCCCCCAGCCCGCACTGTACTGACACAGGAAGAGTCGCTCTTAATATCGGCGTCAATGGCGTCAAATACAGTGCGCTGTGGTTTTTTCTGTTTCTGTGTTGTTCCTGGTCCCGGTCTTGTTTCCCGCCTCGCCATCCATTTCCCAACTCTCCACTGGCCGTTGCCTCCACATCAGCACTGATACATGTCCACAGGAGACCCAAGATCCACGATCCAAGACTCTGGCCATCTATCTTCGTCCCATATCATCAAGTGGCCTACAAGTGGCCAAGACTTGACCTGATGAAGATGGTGGTCTCAATCCCGTTCAACCGTCTGTGCCTTGACGACACTCAGCATCGCCTCGTCCACCTCCATGTTCACGTTTTTCCTCTCGACGTAGCGATCGGCACTTCTGGACACTCAATCAAGCTTCCAGCCCTCTGGTCTCACATCTGGTGATCCCAGCATCCCGACAGGCCTGGCCAAGAACTTGCCAGGATGAGTGACGCGGGCCTGCAGCCGCGGCCGCATCCCGCGTATCCACTGACGAGCCTACCCAGGCACATAGTCCAGCCTAACGACATCATCGCCCCCTTCAGCCCCCCCCATGCCTACGCTTCTCTGTGCCACACCACGGGTCCAACGAGACCTGCTTTTCGATCCGTCGCCTCGCCCAGCCGCACCACCATGTCCGAGTGGACAATTTCGGGCATCCCCAGATCCTGTCAGTCTAGGTCGGTGTGCGGGTACTGGGGGGTGGGTGATATTTACAATCCCGCCCCCGCGTAAGCTTTTCGCAAGTGTTTTCTTGTTCCTGGTGGTCTTTGATACCTCACCTTCGACTCTCACATCCGTCCCTCCTCATCTCACCGACACCAAGCCATCGATAATATTGGGACCCCAAGTCGCCCGCCACACTACACATCACCTTTCTGTCGTTGGCCCCTCTCAGCTCGTTGATATCAAGCCACCAACGGCGTCCGACGAGACCGCCGGTTGGCCCATGTTTGACCACTTTTGAATAACCATTTCCTCTCTTTGTCTGACCACAGCAAGTCCTTTTCTTGAGATACCCCCATTTTCAGCGTTGTCCTGCCTATCTGCCACCATGTTCGACTCTACAGAAGCATCAGTCGCCCGGCTTCGTCTGCCCAGACTTGACACCAGCGTGGTCAACACGCCGGTTCAGGAGCAGCTCCAACGCGAGGAGCCTGTTCCCGAGCTTCTTGTCGAGGACCGCCTTCTCTCAGCAGTCTCCAACGTTCTCGACATATCAAGACACTCCATCGACCTCATCGACTCTTTCACAGATCTCGGCGGCAACGAAACCTCCGCCCAGGAACTCCGGAAACGGTGCATGTCCGTTGGGCTCGGCCTCAAGACGAGCGATATCCTCCGCTGTCAGACCCTCGCTGAGCTTCAAACCTGTGCCACCCCGTTCGCCCCTCCAGAGCCGCTCGAACCTAACGAGGAAGACTCCGCCAGCGACGCCTCTGAAGTGTACAGCGACGTTATGAGGAAGAGTAGCGACGAAAAGCTGCATTCACATCCACAAATCCACGCATCCCGGGAGATGGATGACCGTCACGCGCTCGAGCGGCTCATCATGTCGACGCCCGAAGTATCTGGGGCCGCTGTTGTTCGGCCCAAAGCCGGCTTCCTCGAGGGCAAGCTCATCGCCTTTGTGAGCCTGAATAACTCACGCCTATCCCAATACAGCCTGTCCACGATCCATGTCATCTCTCAATCACAGATGCATTTTGCCGGCAGTCAAATCGCCGCCATCCGCCTCGCTCTTGAACAGACGGCAAGTGACATCACGCTACCCAGCAACTGGATTGTTCTCGATCAGATGCCAGTCACCGGCGATGGAACTGTCGACCGGAGGAAACTCCAGACCTGGGTCCAAAACATGAACGAGAGCATGTACAAGCAAGTTACGAGCCTCGAGTCGGACAAGTTGTTCCAGGAGCCTCTGACAGACATGGAGCGCACTGTCCAGAAAGCTGTCGCTCGCGTTCTTAGGATACCTGAGCGCGAAATAGGCATGAACTTCTCCTTCCCTCAACTTGGCGGAGATGAAGTATCGACTATGCTGCTCGTCGCCGCATGCCGCACCCAAGGTGTCTCCCTTCGACCAGAGGACATTATGCAGAGCGCCACCCTATCTCAAATGGCGTCGCTCGCGTCTTACAAGGCCGCCGTCGGCAACCACTGGAGCGAAGAGTCACTCGAGGGCTTCAAACTGTCGCCCATGCAGCAGCTCTATTTCGACACGGCAACAGGCGGCCGCAACGAGATGCGTACGCGGACCGACGGCAGCTATCGCTTCAACCAAAGCCTGTTGCTTCGCGTCACAAGCAACGTCACTCTCGAGGATATCCATGCCGCCATGGAAACCGTCGTGGCGCATCATTCGATGTTGCGTTGTCGCTTCCGCTGCGAAGACGATGCATGGACTCAACGGATCATTCCTGATGTTCAGGGTTCGTATGGCTTTGGCTACCACCACGTAAACGATTACGGTGATGTATTCATGATTATTGAGAAGGTCCAAACCCAGATCAATACCGAGAATGGGCCCGTTTTCGCCGTCGAGCACTTTCGCACGCCTGACGGTCAGCAGTTGATTTACCTCGTGGCCCACCATCTCGTCATCGACCAACTTTCCTGGAGGATCCTCATTCATGATCTTGATGAACTGCTTAGAGAGGGCACGCTCTTCTCCGAGAGGTCCATGCCTTTTCAGACATGGAACGAACTTCAGGAGGATGAGATTACCCGTACAGGCGAGGCGTCGCCTTTACCATTTGACCCCGTCAGCTGCGACTTTGCCTACTGGGGACTCGAGGAGTCGCTCAACACATATGGCGAGGCCCATGAAATCAGTTTCTCCATTAGCGCCGAACTGACTTCGATTCTGCACACAACTTGCAATCAAGTTTTCCGGACGGATTCTGCTGACATCTACATGACGGCTCTCCACCTCTCTTTCTGCCAGACCTTCCCAGATCGACCATCACCGACAATCTGGAACAAGGAACACGGCCGCGAACCCTGGAACACTGACATAGACACTACCGAGGCACTTGGCAGGCTCACGCCGCTGTGCCCGATAGGTCTCCGGTCGACTAACAGCGAGGACTTTCTCCACGTCCTGCGTGACTTGAAGGACACACGGCGATCCCTCGCCCGCCGCGGCTGGGACTATTTCGCCTCCCGCTACTTTGGGGCCTACGCGCCTACGCGCTGCGCAGAGGGCTGGCCTTTCGAGATCATGTTTAGCTACAATGGTTCATTGCGTCAGCTCGAGAGGGAGAACGGCGCCTTGGAACAGGTTCCCATTCCTGGGCCTTCTGTAGGGACGTCCGTCTCCAACTTTGGACACGAGGTTGGTAGGATGGCTCTCTTCGAAGTGTCCATGTCTACAGATGACAGCGGTTGTGCCAAGGTCGACTTTGTGTATAACAGGTTGTCGGGCCACCAAGAAAGAATCGGGGACTGGATCCAGACATTTGAGCACCTCCTATACGAGGCAGTCGGCAGGCTACGCTACAGGGCCCAGGAACTCACCCTCGCTGACGTGCCCCTACTCAACACCGACTACGCGGGCCTAGCCAAGTTGAATACCGACAGACTCGTGGCACTCGGTCTCTCGAGTGCGCGCGATATTGAAGACGTATACCCCGTAACGGCCGCTCAGCAACAAATCCTGATCAGCCAAACCTTGTCCCTCGAAACATGCCACAGCACCAACCTCTACGAGCTCACCCTGCTGAACGGCACGCAAGCTGACCAGTCGCACATATGTTCCGTTTGGCAGCAGATTGTCGCCAAGTTCCCGGCACTTCGGACTGTCTTTATTGACAGCATCTCCTTAGATGGCCTGTTTGACCAGGTCGTCCTTCGCCAATGCTCACCCAACATGCTGTTCTTCGACGCAGCGCCCGGAGACGACCCCATCTCGGCTCTCAAGAATTTGCCCGATCTGCCAACCAATCCAGCTCAACCCCGTCATCGGCTTTCGGTCTGTAACTCCAACAAAGGCACATATATCAAACTGGAAGCCAGCCAGGCCCTGTGCGACATGTTCAGCATGCAGCTCCTCGTCGCAGATCTCAGGAGGATATACAACTCGGGCAAGACACCAATGAAGGTGCAAGACCCCTCCCGAAGTGCCTGCGTACAGTATCTCGAGACCGCTCGTCGGGATGACAGTCTCCTCTTCTGGCAAAATCGACTGAAGGAGATGCCACCGTGCCATTTCCCTCGCCTCCGAGCGGCCGCGGAGACGACGGTCCAAGAGACACATCATCACATTGACATTTCCTCTGTTCAACTTGATGATTTCTGCCGTAATTATGCCGTCAGCCGCGCAACCATTCTGCGCCTTGGCTGGGCCCTCGCTCTCCGCGCATTCACGGGTTCAAGTCGTGTATGCTTTGGCTACCGAACCACAGGACGCACTGACAACGACGCACCGAATGGTCTCCAGCAATCCATCGGTTGTTTCGCAAACACCATTCCTTGCGCTATGGACTTATGGGCTTATCAGTCCATTGAGGCGATCGTTCGCGATGCTGAAGAGGATTTTGCATCTTGTCTCGCTCATGAACACATCGGAGCTTCCGAGGTTGAGCATGCTCTTGGTCTCAAGGGCGAGACGCTCTTCAATACCTGCTTCACGTATATGGAAGAGCCGCCCGTGCTAAAGAGTCGCTTCAGCAGCACGCGCCCGCAGATGGGTCTGAAGTGCGTGCAGTCCTTCGATTCCTCGGAACACGACATCTCCATCGTGGCCTTGTTTGTGGACGGAAACCTAGCTTGTAGTGTCTCAGACCGTATTCTCTCAAGCCAGCAATCCTGGAGCGTCATCATGTCGTTTTTCCAGGCTGTGAAGGCCATCATCAACAGCCCCCTTGTCTCAATCGGCGGGCTCGACTTGTCAATGGAGAAGAACAATGCGTTACTGGGTTCCGAACGGGTTGAGTTATTCGAGCCGTGCGTCCACAGCCTCTTCTCGAATCGTGTGAGAACATCTCCAGAGGCTCCGGCAGTCTGCGCCGGAGACGGCGACTTCTCATACCGGTCATTGGCACGCCTGGTGCAACGTCTAGCTTCATATCTCATGCAATGGGGCGTCAGACCTGGCGTCGCTGTGCCTTTAGTCCTGGGAAAAACGAGGTGGTCGATTGTGAGCATGCTCGCTGTGCTCAAGTAAGGATTCCATGCCCTCGCTGTCCTTTTTACTTAAGCTGACGAAACCTAGGGCTGGCGGCTGTATCGTTCCGGTCGACGGCGAAGACAGCGGCATGGTCGAGGCCGTGATTAAGCAGGTCAACCCACAGGTCATCCTCGTCACCGAATTGATAGGATCGAAGCTGCATCTCTTCAATGACAGCGTCATTGTTGTCAACGAAGCTTTATTCTCAACCCACCTGCAAGCTGACTCGCCGACACGCAAAGCATCGGGCGATGATGTTGCATGTATTCTTTTCCCCGCCGGCTCCAGTCGAACGAAAGAACTCCATGGCTTCGCCTACTCTCACACTGCCCTTTCATCAGCCTTCCTTGCTCAGGGTTCGGCTCTAGCCATCGACCAAGAAAGTCGCGTGCTGCAGATATCATCTTTCAGCATTGACACCGCGCTTGTCGAGACGCTCGCAACCCTGATTCACGGTGGCTGCATCTGCATCCCGTCTCCAACAGAACGCAAGCGAGATGTTGATGGTGCGATCCGACGAATGGCCGTCACCTGGACCTATCTGACGCCGATTCTCGCTAGGCGGCTCAACCCCGTCAAACTTCCGTCGCTCAAGGTCACCTGCTTCCGAACCCGTGGACTTGACGAAGACACCTGTGGGCCCTGGATGGAGCACACCAAGTTACTCCTGGTCTACGGCTGCCTCGAGATCTGCCCTCTCGGCATCTCGGCTTTCGAGGCCAGCAAACGCGAGGACCTACAGCGCGTAGCGAAACCTTTCCTCGGCAAGTTCTGGATTGCCAAACCCGAAGATGCAAGCAAGCTCGTGCCCGATGGGGCCATCGGGGAGCTATGCATCGAGAGTCCAATCATCGCTCAAAAGTTTGTCTACGGTCAGCCCCTCAAGCCACTGACGCAGAAGTTGGAGCAAGCCGAGGATGGGCGCCAGATGGTTCGCTATGTCAAGACCAGCCAGAGAGTGCGGTACATGGAAGACGGAAGCATCGAACTCCTTCCCAGCTCGTGCCAGGACATGGCTGTGGACGGCAAGGTTGTGGAGTCCGCCAAGGTCGAACAGGAACTTCGCCGGTGCCTCGGACAAGGGGTTGATGTAGCTGTTGAAGCCGTCGTCTGCAAGGACGGCACCCAGTTACTGGCAGCCTTTGTGCAGCTTGAAAAGTCGTGGGATGGATCGGAAGAACTCACCCATCTGAGCGTGGCGACTCGCGAACGCGTCTTCTCCGCCAAGAAGGTTGCGGACCCATCACTGCGAGATATGTTCCCCACGCACATGGTTCCCAGAGTGTACATACCCATCAAGCGGCTGCCCGTGACGACCGCTATGAAGATCAATCGCCGCAAGTTGCAGAAAATGGTTAAGGATCTGACGGAGGAACAACTCGCGGCCATCTCTGGAACCTCACCTGCGCATTTAGACAGCAGCGCTCGCATGAAGCCCCTCCCACTAACACAAGTCGAAGAACGCATGCGGTCCATCTGGGCTGACCTCCTCGATGTCAGCGAAGATGCTATCGACGGTAACCAAAGCTTCATCAAGCTCGGCGGCGGCACGTATCTCGCTGCCAAGCTGGTCGTTGCATCCAACCGAGCCGGCATGTCAATCAACATCACCGACATACTGAGGGGGGCTTCCCTCACAGAGCTATGCCAAAGCGTTACCCTGAGTTCTGAAGCCATGCTCAACGTCGATTTATTGCCCTCGCGGCGATCTCTGAACTCTTCGTCAGGCACTCTCCTCAATGAGACCTTCATTGAAGAGATCATTGTTCCTCAGCTTGGGGTGGAGCGAAAAGCCATCAAGGATGTGTGCGAAGCTTTCCCCGCTCAAGTCAGGTCCCTCGAGCTCGGCATGATGAAAGACCGTGGCGATGTCACATACATCACTCTAAACATTGCCCGGCTTCAGAGCGTCAAGAAGCTTGAGTCAGCGTGCTTTGGCCTCTGCATGATCCATCCGATTCTGCGCTCCGTCTTTGTTGCCCATGAGCGCAAGGTGTATCAGGTAGCAGTGCGGTCCTCCGGCCCGGACTTCAAAAAACTCCAGTGCCCGAGTTGGAG
The DNA here is from genome assembly GCA_019188255.1 of Verticillium longisporum. NCBI lineage: Eukaryota > Fungi > Ascomycota > Sordariomycetes > Glomerellales > Plectosphaerellaceae > Verticillium > Verticillium longisporum. The sequence continues at coordinate 1,873,677 of JAETXT010000014.1, forward strand.
ACTATCGGGTCTCACGGCAAAGCTGATCAAGAAGGATCAGGAAGAACCTTTGACTCTTGGAAAGCCTATTACCCGATTCATTCATGTTGATTCTGGTCATCAGTCGACCTTGATCATGCGATTGTCAAAGGCGCAGTGCGACGAAGCGTCAATTCCCATACTGATCCAGGACCTCAAGAGACTTTACACTGCTGCAGAAAAGCCACCCAGGAGGCCTACACACTTTGAATTTATCAGGTTCGCGCAGACTTCCAACAGAGAGAGCGCAATGAAGCATTGGGCCTCGTTGCTTGAGAATGCCGAGATGACCCGGGTCGTGCCCCGCGATGCCCCTGCACCCCTGAGTACGTCTGCGAAGACTATCCGGGAGAAGGTGTCCATCACGTCGCTGTCTGGTCTCGGAATTACCTTGGACACAGTCGTCAAGGCAGCATGGGCCATTGTGCTTGCAAACCTGTCCGCGTCCGGAGATGTACTTTTCGGTGAGATTGTCGATGGTGGCCAACTGCGGCTTGCCGACGGCAGCAGTGTATCAGGTGTAGTTGGCCCTACAGGTAACACAATCCCGGTTCGTGTCCGTTTCGGCGACGCCTACTGCACCCCGATGGACATCCTCCAGACGATTCATGGACAGAGAGCACTTGTCACATCCTTTGAGAACATGGACTGGAGGGCCGTGGTGGAGAACTCGCCGAAGATCCCCCTCTGGACGCCCTTCAGCACTGCGGTGTTCCACCAACCGACCGAGGACAAGAAGCAGCCGACTGACTTCAAGCTTGGGAACGCATCGTGCAAGCTTGTCGTACAGGAATCTCCCTTTAGGGATCTGCACGACCTACTTGTCACCTCTAGCCTGCCGAGCCCGACGCGCGCCGAGATTGCCCTCACGTTCTGTGAGAACCGCATCCCTAGGACATTTGCCGACGAGACACTTAAGTATCTGGTGTCGACAATCGAGCTTCTTACCTCTATGTCGATGATGCACCCCCTGATTCCATCAGCGACTGACTTTGCGACGATGCGCCCACAACTGCCTTTGCCTCAACCCGACTTCGATGCCATTCAAACCCAATCAAGCGCAGGGCTGCCAACCGATCTGCACTTTGCTATCCAGTCCGTCGTCGCCACAGCCTGGACCAAGATTCTTGATCCGCACTCACTCGGCGTGCCCGAAAAGCAGCTGCACAATGCTGCCTTCTACGACCTATGGGGCAGTCTCATTCCCGCGTCACAGCTCGCCGAGTACCTGACGCGTGAGCTACCCCGTATCGGCATAGCTGGTCTGGATGATGTTCAGATCAGCATGGAGGAGATCATTGCGAACCCCACAATGATGGCGCAGTTTGAGCTCGTCGCACGCAAGATTCGCGACAGCCGAGACGGTGTCAAGAAGCGCCTTGCCGCCACGCATCGTAGCCCAGCTGCCATCGGGAAGAGCTTGCGCCGATTGACTAGCAATGTCATCAAAGAAAAGGGGCGTGGGCGCTCTGCTAGTGACAGCTCCACGGAGTCTCTTGCCCTGAAAATTACACACCCGCACCTTAACCCGCCCTCGCAACTGGGGGCCCGGCCCCAGCCCATACCCGAGACGACCTCTGCAGCAGCTGCAGATCCGGTGGCTGAGATGGACGGCGACGAGATTGAGCTAGATGAAGAGCAACTGTTTGAACACTGCAAGAACAGACCCGCACCGCAGCCACTATCGCTTATCATGGAACGAGACGACAGTGGAAGCAGCATGGAGAGCTTGACAACGGGAACGAGCGAAAGCGACGAAGAGGAGGATATTGCAATGCCGATGAGCCGCGGGCCCCAATCTCTTGGAGGCACTGCCAACACGGTAAGCCCACTGACGCCCGGAGTCAAGCAAGGGCACTTGTTTGGACGGAGCAACAGCGGCTTGACAGAGGCCAAGGGGAGTAACGGGCCTGGCTTGATGAGGAAGAAAGCAAGCAGCATGTTCGGAAGGATGGGACTCATGGGCCCAGTAGGCGTCAACCACTAGGCCTTGGTTAGATTCTGGTGAGGCGATGACGATTGGCTTCAAGTCAAGTGGATTCAGCGAAGCGTTGCTCGGCTTTTGAATGTGTAAAACAAGCGTTTGTAGATCGTTTATAGCAAATCGTATGTTTCGCAATGTCACCCATGCACCGCTTCATGTGCATACTGTCCGACGAGTTGTGCGGCACGCTCATGGCAGAGATTGAATTGAATCCACAAAGACTGTACCACGCCGTAACGTCGTCCATTTTGCGATTTTGCGACCTTATCTGAATGGCGCTAGGCCCGGAAAGGAAGATATTTCCAGTATGTGCTTGGCATTTTCCGACATTACTCTTTCCCCTGAAAAGGAACACTGCGCGTCATTGTTTCACGATCATTTTCTTCACGCCACGCTCGACGCGGCTAGCTACACATTTTCTGGGCAGATGCTGAGCCAGTCTATGATGTTCTCTTGACGCAAGCATTCGACTTTGATGGGATGCCTGCTCATCCCTAAGCTTGGTGTTTGGCCAAATAGGAAAGCCACCTCACCAGGTATAGGGCTCGATCTACAGGCCCAAACTGTGACCTGCCCGGTTGCTATCCTCGTTTGCATTCGAACACCTGTCTTACTACGAAGAAGGCCCTCCACTTGACAACAAAAGGCACAATGTGAGAGCTTGTCCTACTTTACACTACCTCATGTGACAGTCACAGCGAAGAATCGAGAGTCTTACACGTGTGGTACTCGGCTTTTCAGCAGACCAAGGCTTTCATTCATCTATCGAATAAATCCACTAGCAAGCAGAGTCTGCTACTTTGTATTCTCGATATTTGCTTGGTTTTCGATGGTCGCTTGCTGATTTCTTCGCTTCTGCCCCGTTTGTAGCGGCGGGACGCCGCCCTATCCGCGCCACTGCTTGCTATAAAACGTTGAATGGTACGATTCAGTACACTAGGTTTCTTGTGGAAATCTTTGACTAATGAGTCGCGATATGCAGCTGTCCTGGGAGCCGATATCCGCTATGTTAGCTCTGACGGCGACGAAGGCATAGTGTCAGTGCTTGATTTAGAGCAGAGTGAAGAGGTCTTCTATACGTGGTCCGCAGGCAATTGATAATAGGTATGGGGTCGGAATACATCTGAACTCTGGCCCTCCGTAGCTTGGAGGGCCCTCCGTAGTCCTTATATATACGTTCTCGTAGCTCTTAGCCCCCTAACTAGCCCCCTATACCGTAGCTCCGTAGGGGCCTCCTAATATATAGGCTTCACTTACGAGTTGTGCGCGTAGAGTCCGGGCGATTACGTTTACGGTGTCTTCCAAGATGAAACAATGCATCTGGATAAACTTGAGGATAGGCTTATCGTTTTATCAGAGTGCTAGGTACTGGATCAACCTGTCAGTAGTCGGGTTGTTGTTGTTGTTGTTGTCCCAACATGGAACCTCACACTGTCCCTGGGAGCCGCGTGCCTTCTGCGTCAGGTTCCTTCAGTGAGAGACAATCTGATGAACCGTAATACACGGCGCCAGGTACCTATATTCAAGTGACGCGTCTATGTCACGTTTATAACGCTTTTAAGCCAATGATGACAAGGGCCCCAACGCCGCACCACCCACACAACCAGGCTAGCCCCCAAGGCACAGTAGCTGAAACCCAAGTGGCAGGCCAATTAGATGCAAGGCCGTGATATTATGATGCTTCTTGACGTCTTTGGTGGTCTATAGTCTGGTGCTCCTGGGATCATGCGTTTCGTTCGCGCATGGGTCACATCGGTAACCCTGGCAAGCCAGGGTTTTTCCATGCTCCTCGTCGTCATCACCATCCGAGGGAGGTACCCTGGAAGGGTTACACGATTCTACTTGAGATGACTCTGGCCTCGATCCGGTTGATATACTCTCCCTTCATCGGCCCCGTCCGGATCCTGCACGGCAGCCGCCAAGCAAACGGACAGTTGGTGTAGTAATGATTGCCATCGAAGTATCACTGCCCCGCCCAAAAAAGAGAGACACACTCCATGAAAAAATGACACGATTACTGAACGAAGCTTGGTGTGCGGAGGAAAAGACGCGACGAGGGCTTACGGCTCTCGGATAAGGGGTACACGGGTGCAGCTTGCACAAGTCATAGCGCAACAGTGACTACGAGTCCACTCAACGCCGAAGAATCATACCCTCAGAATATCCAAGGCTTACCTTCGGGGACGTTGTAGCGTTATTTCATTCATAAGTAGTTAAATCGAGGGTCGGACGGTTTTTTTTTTTGCTGGGGTGGGAGCCCGAGGGCTTTGTGTTATGAGTGCTTTCTTCCTGATGGCATACAACATTGCAGGGGGGAAAGGTAGGCTGGCACAAAAGAATACATTTGGTTGCTGGTGTGCTCGTGTTCATTATGGACGGCCTTTGACATGGCGGTTTACGTTTGAATCGTGCTCTTCGGCTTCTCAGGCATCATGTATTCAATTCTGCGAAACATCCTCAATCGCTTTGGAGACAAAAAGAATAAAATTTCTCGCAATCCTGACCATCTATACATGTTCTTGCAGGAAAGTGGCGGCGGGGTAGGGGGTTAGATTTGTGGATGCGCCTGTAGGCGTTCGCTAGTCATTTGCAGGAGAAGTTTATCAGCGGACGTAAGGAGCACCGTTGATTAAATCTGATCTGAAGGGCGTCATTCAACTGTTGATACCTGCCCTCCTAATCTCAAGGCGGCCTTTTGAGTGACACTTTCAGTAATCACTGAGGTGGACGGAGCTTCGGTGCCACCACATCGTCTGGAGCTTAGTTGGTATTGTGGTGGAAACCGGAGCCAGGTCCGGTGGGGATCGGAGTGAGGTCCGACCGGTTGTCAGAGCCGGACAATTCTCTCCTTTCTCGCACTGGGGATTGTATGACCAGCCTTTTAGTCGCGCCGTTGTAAATTTGAAAACTTCTACAAGGATTTCGAAACAAGTCCTGGGGAAGCTACCAGGTCCCTGAAGATTACAGGATTACTTATCGAGACTTGCATTTAATGGCGGCTGTGATCCCTAGTGAGGGGCAGTCTGATCATCTGTAACATTCTTAAGATTACTAGATCTCATTGTGCAGGGTCCGGATGCTCCACAAGATGCCCACGCCTGGCCATCAGATGAAGCAAGAGCTCGATCCCTTCCAAGGCGTGGGTGGCCTGATTTCTGTGGAGTCTGGACCAAACTACAACAGCCATTGGAATATACGCATCGGAAGATTGCGTTCTACCCTTGTTGATGTCAAGAGTTCATGATTGTGACATGATTCGCTAGGTACACAAGGGGTCATGTCATGTGAAGGTTACATGCAAGAAACAATCACATTACAAAGGCGTCTCGGCATTAATGGCAAGCCCTAAAATCCTATTGCTTCACCGGGACTGTCTCCGTTGCGCAGGTCACGCTTGGTAGTGAACTGTGGTGATGGGAATGGTGAGCTTTTTAATTTATGGTGGGCTCCATGCTTTCGCGACAAAGGGAGGAAGCTCCTCGAATTATCGTGAGAAAACTGTACACTCCCTCTTTGCTTCAACCCGCTGTCTAGATATCAGTGCTCGACGCAACACTGTTCTGTGGTCAATCTTCTAATATCGATCAGAATATCCAGGAGTAACACTGGAAACACAGATTCCTTGAGTAGAAGCTTGTGTGTCAATCCTGTCTGCACGGAAGTCATCCACAGACCCAGATGCATGCGGTTGCATCACACCATCACAGATCAAACCAGGATTTGTCCCTGGCGCAATGCCTGTCCAGAGACATCTGATGGCATGGGTCATATCCAGGGGGCTACAGTTGCCCCTCCTTGCACGTACTATTCTTCTTCTCTGTGTGGTTCGCCCGTGCTGGGTGAAGAGCTACCTAGGCGATGACGACAGTCAGGCAGATTGCTGCCCATATGGACCTCTCGTGGATCATTTTTGGCTTTTAGTGGGCTACATCATATACTGGTTGGTTACTGTGATTGTATTCGATCTGATGGAGGCATGGGCGGGGGACCCTGCCGGCTTGGTGTATCCGGCCATTTTTTTTGTGATTGACGGGTAACAGATAAGGCAGGTGTGACAATAGACCTCTGCATTTCCGATCATGTTTGTTTTGAAGCATGGAGCCTTTCTGCCACGTTCATTCTCTTCATCTCGGGAGAAACGACCGTGTCCGTAATGGCACAATCCATAACCCCACAGTTGGGAATGTACAAACATGATATTAAAAGTTTCATGGTCGGTAGTGCGGGGCGATCAACTGTGAGCCATACGAGAAAGACGGAAGACTCAAAGGAGGCACTATGTTCGTCTCGAACGGAGGACAAGGCGCAGACACTGACGTAGGAGGTTGACAGCATCTTCTCAAAATATTCATTGTGATTCTACTCATTTCAACGCCGAGCTATGCCCGCAGACCACACCCTTGACACTTTATAATAGGCATGTATAGATACTTCGCCGGGTTACAATGTCGCCCCCGCCCAGGTCTCAAAAAACGGGACCGACACCGTCGGAGTTTGGTCCGCTCCCATTTATAGCCCACGCATTACTGTGTCTCGGGTCTTGAGGAAGGGACCCCCCAGTCAGGTTGGTTCGGGTGATTGTTGGAAACGAGGACGGTTATTTGCTCGGCCCTTGTTAGTTATTTGCTCTGCCCAATAGGGGGAAAGCTACAATAGATAGGGGGAAAGCTACGAATATAGCTCTACTACTAAAATTAGCTATAGCATCGATATACCTATCCTTTTCTCTTATATATTTAAGTCTCTCGATAATTTAAGAGTAGAAGACTACTTATAGCTAGCTAATTGACTAGTATAGGGCTAGTTAGTAGCTTCTAAGGCTCTATAATTATTCTATCTATCTATTAAATTATTAACCCCTTCTAATATAATAATAGTATTAAATATATCTATTTTAGGCCTTCTAGATATTATAAATATATTATTTTATTATTAAATAAAGCCTCTATAATACTTTATTTACTAATAAACTTACTAGCTATTATATAGCTACCCTAGAGTATACTATAGTTCTAGTAGTAGAGTAATAGTAGTTCTAGAGCGAGCAGCCTAGGCTATTTACTCTAGGGGCCTCTAGAGACTATAATAGCTATCGCTAATAATAAGGAGGGTTTTAAATAGCCTCTAATTAAGCCTAATTTAATATTTACTATAGTCTTTCTAATATCCTAATTTATAATATAAAGAAATTAATACTAGCTATATTAAAGCTATTAAAGGCTATTAATAGCTATTAAATAACTTACTTACTTTACTATTCTATTAAGAGACTCGAGTATATAAGAGAAAAGGATAGGTATATTGACGCTATAGCTAATTTTAGTAGTAGAGCTATATTCGTGGCTTTCCCCCTATTAGGCAGAGCAAATAACCGTCCTCGCTGTTTCCAAGTGGAAACAGCGAGACTCTTGCCTGCGTCTCCGGACCAACTCGGATCGTGATCCGTCGGGCGTGGTCTGCGCGTGGCGGGTGCCCTAACAGCCTTGTCGATGCAGCCATAGCCTGTCAGATGCCACTAGTGGTAATTCCCCAAGTTCCAACCCGTTCACCTGGTCGTACTGAAATGATGATGACTATGGGGGGCGTAAATATGCTCCTGTACCGAGTTGCATCGCGAAGCAGGTGGTGTAAAAGTTGTCGTTACAATTTTCAGAAATTGCCGTCTTGGTATCTTCAGCTGTGCAAAAAGAACGAAAAAAATAATGATGACCTGCAATGTTTTCCTAGCTTCTCGTGAAAAGAGCGGCGCATCCCATCAACTCCTACGCATAATAATGGTCATGACCCAGGCGTAAACCTTCCTTACATTCCGTTAGAATACAAGAACTCCTGTCCGCACCAACGCAAGAAACTTGCGTGTTACCCTGAATGAGAAGGTCCCATCCAGTTCACAATGTCGCTCAATACCAGCCCTTGGTTGTTTCCGTTGTATGTGTTGGGAAAGCTTCCCATCTGTCCCACTTCATGGTACGGCATAGACCCTCCTGCTACGTCCCAGTCGTATTGTGGAGGACGACTATTCCCATCCTCCAAAGAGGCAAATCCAGTCGATCCTGCTCCCTGCGTAGATGCAGGCGACCAACTGGCGGCTGGGGAGATGCCGCTGCTGGAGGAGCCATGCCGGTTTGTAGTGAAGCTGTCGGATCTCTGCGATAAAGTGGCAGCGGCGTCTTCAATGTAGCTCTCGATGAAAGAGCAGCCGCAGCCACTATGCTGGAGTACCATGTCCTTGAGCAGGATGACTTCACTGCGTAGCTCGGCGTACTGGTTCTTGAGGTTCTGGTTGACGGCGCCGATGGCTGCCTCTTGTGTCTGCAGGTCTTCGATGCCGCGTTGCTTGCGTACGCGACACTTGTGCGCAGCCTCTCGATTGCGGGCACGAAGACGCGTCTTCTTTTCGAGAGTGCTTGGGGCCTCGTCGACTTGGGTGGAGAGAGAAGAGTCGACGGAGGATGCTGACGGGCGACGATCGGCTGATGGTCGTGGTGCTACGGCCTTTGGGGCGCTAGACTTGTGTTGATGATCCGATGCTGCTTTTGGGGGCCGGCCGCGTCGCTTTGGCTGACTGCGTGGGGTGTCTGTCGTGGGTTCTTGAGGTTGTGTGATTCGGATATCGTCCGAGGCATCGTCGTGGACGAGGGGTTTTCCTTCCAAGTTGTACTCGAGGGAGGAGTAGGAAGAAGGGACGTCATGCGCGAAGGGATCTCCGTCCACCTCTGGAGGTACCCCTGACCTTGTGTCTGACAGAGTCTTGTTCTTGGGCCGGTATTTGCCCTTGCGTGTCAGGGGGGCCATTGGCGCTGCTGCGGGCTGTGCGAGTAGTAGGGTGTCCCCACCAGGCTCATCCATCTTTCTCCCACCCAACGAGCGGAAATCACTTCAAGCCTGACCAATGTATGAAGCCTGATAAGAGAAGAAGTCCCAAGTTGAGGAGCAATATGCCGGAATGCGTTGCGTGGCTTGATAGCTTGATGGCTGACTGGCTGGCAGCAGATGTACAGCAGTCAGAAAGCTTCAGACAGGTGCAGGAAACGTTTCCAAAGCCAGGGTCTCAGAGTTTGAAGCATGGGAGACTAGTGAGGGGAAGTGGGCGTAGCTCGACGAGCGGTGGGGGGTATATTGCAGGCACGAGGGCTACTTTAGCGTCTCGACTGCTATGAATGTTAAAATAAGAGCCTGGAGATGGAAATGGCGCGTGTCCAGGAGGAGGGCATCAGAAATGGAATGTTTGCCCCAGACTCTGGTAAGCACGGGACGCGCATGCCTCCTCATATAGACTTCTGAGCCGCAAGGCGAGACAGGACGTAACTCGCCGGGGAGGCGGGGAGGCTGCGAATCACAGCCGGCCGGACCTAGAAGCGGAAACAGAGGGATAGCATGGGGAAAGAGCACCACCAGCTTGCATCCCACATGGAAAAGCAGGATGATCCGGCACATCGACTGTACGGGAACCAGGGCGTGCTCACTGTAGCTTTACAATACATTGCCTGATGGGTGGGTAACCATCTGGGCAGGACGTGGGACAACCCAGAAGGGCCCAGGCTCCTTGGCCTGGGTAGGTGGCGTCTTGGACAGGGAGCAGGGCGAGCTGTCCAGTCTTGCCAACGAACCCCGCTCACCCGCTTCCCACCTGTCAATCTTCTTGTCATCTAAAGCTGCAGATGACATGGTCCTGAGGTATCTGCTGAGTTTCTCCCGACGCTCTCCAGAGCGGATTGGCCAATGGCAGCCCTGACCGAAACGGAGGTGGCCCGCCGTCAGAGACAAGTGTGCCATTGGTTCACAAGTGTTCTGTCTGCCTAGTTACTCACCACAGCAGACATGCCATTGGTCAATCCTTTTCCCGGATACTGCTCCGTCTCCGATGGGTGGGGCCATCCGGCGGCCCATTTTACGGCGCCGGACATCTTGCTCCTGGCCTGGGTCTTCTTGAGTCCGTATCAGTACAACAAGGATTGAGAGCCAAACCTGACTACCTGTCCATCTACAAACAGGGATGATAGCGGCGGGTGCTGTTTGGGAGATAGGGTGTCTTACGCTTAGGACTTGGAAAGGGAACCGTTTCCAGAACCCTTGGTTGATGCCGTTTCTCGACTGTCATTGGCCTCCTGGTCATTAGCCCTGTACCCGGTACCTAAATTTCAAGCCGAAAACGTCGGGGAGATCGTCCACTCATGAGCCCGTCGAAGCCTGAACCCTTTTCTGGTCGAGCACGGACCCCTGCCCACCACCACAAGGCATTGACTTTGATAACGTCGTAGTCAGGGGCCACCTCCGTCAACAGGACGGAACCAACTCCGTCTATCTGCATGGTGTGGCCCCAAGTACCTCACCTACCTACAACAAGGAGTGAAGACAGTCATGTCAAGACGCTGATACAAGACCAAGGAAGGCGGTGGACTCGAGAGGATGAAAAGCCATGTGTGCTTTTTGACAGGCACTCTCAGTGCGTCGTCATTGTTCGTCCGAGATCAGATAGTATGGAGACTAAACATATTGCGAAAATGTTTGGTCTGCAGTTCCATGTACTAATTTACCGTAGTACTAATATTACTACCTGCTATGCTACATATTCGTACTCGTGTCGGGCCTTGGTCTGCCCGCTTTAGCCCAATGCGCTTCGACGTCTCTCCTACCCTCGATGGGCAACACTTTTTTTCTTTGCAACACTCTCATCCCCATCACATACATCTTCTCTCCACCCCTTTGCATGTAAATCCCAAGTCATGTCGGATTATGACGTTCCAGCTACGAGAAATGCGTATTCTCTTTTGCCCATGCCCACCATGGGCTCAGAGATGGTGCACAACCTGAGTCAATCTGTTGGACCCCGCGTATGCTCAGCAGGCTTCGGACCTCAACCCCGTTCCGAACTTTATTAGTTTACAGAGAAACAGACATTCACAAGAACTGCGTCAGATGGTACCTCAATTGGCATGCGATCCCTGTGATGCCTCCGTTTCTCCCGAATCCCCGCCGCCCGAATTCCTCCCTTCCGACAAGTCCACAACTCCCACATTTGCGTCAATTTCGTCCAAAGAGTTCCAGGTCCACTAGATTCCTCATTCAACGGCTCTTCGTGATGAACGGCTGTCTGTTATCCTTATCGATATTCAACAGGGCCAGCTAGTGGAATCGAGTTTCGAAATCGAAACGACGTGTCCGTGGTGAACTGCCTGGCTACGCTGAAAGCAGTGGACAAGGAAAGAAGACGAAACGAGTTGTAGAGTACTGCCATGAAGTACCACGTTCGGAGATTTCGCAACGAAGACTACCAGTTGGAAAATAATTCAGCATACAACGGCTCGAATTCACGAGTGCCACGTACTCTACGTAGTGATCGAATACCTCGACGAATCTTCCTGCGGTTGCCGAAACGCCTTTTCGATTGAACTACAACACCAGCTTTCACTTCAAGGGGTAGCCTGTGTCAAAGTTTCACCCGTCCCTTGGAGCTTTACTGTGGCACTACCTGCCTCGCTCTCGCCGGCGATCGAAGAGAGAGCGACAAGCGGCATCCTGTCTAGGGAATACGGCGATAAAAGTCAAGGAAGAGACAGCTCTATGCCAACTTGTCATCAAGCAAGAACCGATGCCCTGGGGAATACTTGTTGTGCAGATTCATCGAGATGATGCGAACTTGAGACGAAAATGGTACAACTCCTCAAAAAACGCCCTTTTACATTGACAACAGACAGGACATAATCGTACGGTCCCCTACAAATAGGTAGACCCCTCCCTGAGAAGTCCTCTCCCGGAGCTGGAAAGCATGGAAGGCTCCATCGTTTTATCAGTTCCAGCTGAGGTTCTCTCGGGCGTGGCATGCTCAAAACCGAACCAACTGGGTTGCCTGAATTGTTCCCATTTGGTGTGTCAAACTTAGCAATCCTGCTACTATTCTTCTCGGGAACCTCCAGACTCGCACCAGAGGCTATAATTGAGGATCTCTCGCCAATATGTGACCGACTGCAGTCGCTTATCTCTGATCCGTTCCCAACAACAAAGAGCCTAGGGCTTATCTCTGTCACTTGGAAGATAACCAATAGCCAGCCGTAAGCCCTGATATCGCGGCTGAGCGAGTTTTGAAGAAGAAGAAGGAGAGAAAGAGCATAAGTATCGTTTAATCACAGACCAACTCTCCAGCCTTTTCTTCGTTCACGCTGATATACCAACCGAGGAGCTGGCATCAATGACACTGATGTGGTCACGTGACTCACGCAACCATGGCACCTCGGTGTCGCGTCCTGGTCCTTGATGTATCCATATAGAGACTATCCACTTCCAGAAAATCATAAACGAAGCTCCGTAATCGTTGTTGTTTTGCCCCACGCAGCATCACCATGTTCTAAAGCTGATACCGTGGCTTGGATGCACTGAGGATGCACTTCACAGCGTTGGCGCTCGTCTAGTGCGTTAGTCCAACGGCAATGGCAAGCCGGACTAGTATGCTCGTCGAATATTAGGAACTTCTAGGAAGCTAAAGCGACTTCAGACAAGCTTCTCCCCCTAAGCCCTATCTACTACGCGTACTCTCTTCCATGTCATTATCGTATTCAACAGCACACTTACCCTGGGTATCAGGACCTGAGGGAGGTATAAGACCGATAGGGGATCGCCTATTATTTAATCGTAGGAATTAAGAAGAGAGGACCGAGTATAGTAAAGGAATAGTTATAAGAAAGGTTAATAGACTAAGATTTAGAGAAGAGCATCGATTATTCTATCTTCCTAGAGACCCCTAAGAGATTAATAATTAACCCCTTTATTTATTATATAAGAATGCTTAATATAATAATCGATCTACCCCTAAGGAGCGATAATTATTAAGATAATATATCGACTAGAGATATATAGAGTATTAGAAGATAGGCTATTATAGGATAATAGATAGAGAATACTAAAGAATTAATATAATTAAAGCCTAATATAGAATAAGGATAAAATATTAAGAATAATATACTTAATAACCTATTATTAATTATAAATAAGGAATTAGATCGATAATTAAAGGAAGAATAGTATAAATTTATAAGGAAAAGGAAATACGAAGAACTAGCTACGCTCTAAAGGGGAGACTTAATAAGCCTATTATTAAGAGTAATTAATAGATTAATATTAATATTTAGGGTAATACTTTATAAAGAACTATAAAGTATACCCTCTATAAAGATATAATTATTAACTATTTAATATAAAAGGACGTCCTAATCGGAACTTAATACCTTCTTATTTAGCTTCGATATATAATTCTAGCTTAATAAGAAGAATTTCTATAGAAATATCGATAAAGTTATATATATAAATAATTACTTTATTAATACTTTATAATAGAGATAGATATTATATATATAGATAGAATATAAATCTATTTATAAAGTTACTTAGAGAGTAATAAGGGCTTAGCTAAATAGCGATATAGACGACGATAATATTTAAATATTCTAGATAATTATTAAACTATATAAATAGGATTAATAGTTTTAAACCCTTAATTAGAAATACTAAGACTTTATAGATACTTATAATAGTTTAGAAATAAAGCTATTTAAACCCCTATTATAGATCTATAGAGTAATACTTTTATTTACGAAACTTAATTTAGATTTTATATAATAGATTATAGCCTAGGGAATTCCTTATATAAGAATAGAATTAAATAGAATAATTAAGAGGGCAGAGAACCTATTATAGATTAAGAGAAGCCTAAAATAATACTAGGATAATAAAGAGAGAAGCTAAGATAATCTATAATAGACTTAAAATAAAACCTATAGAAGAATAGCTAATAAATAATTATAAGGAAGAGACGACCGAAAACTAAATAGTTAATTAAACTAATCTATTATACTTTACGGGCTAATAATAGAATAATAGTAAATAGATAGAGAAAGGCCCGAAGCTCTAGACGATATTAAATACTATAATTATAATAAATATAGATATTATATTAATAGCTATTTAGAGGTATTATATATAAATTATAGAAAATAAAGCTATATATATAAATTATATAAATAGTATTTAATAGTAAACTATAAACTATTTAAAGGAAGAATAATAGGAGACCTTTAATAAGAAGAATTATTACTCCTAAGACTAAAACGGTATAAGTTAAAGTAATTATTAAACTATATATTAATAATAATTAAGTTAAAGGAGAAGTAATATTAGATAAAGGAGCCGATATTAACGTTATTAATAGCGACCTCTTAAGGGAAGCTAGAGAATAGCTAGGGGAAAAGTAAAATAAGCTAAGTAAAGTATTCTAAAATAGAAAGATAAGTATTTATAATAAAAAGAGGATTATTAACTAAGTAATAGATAATCCTAGGATAAAGTATATAATAATAATAGAATATATAATAATAGATAATATTATAAATAAATATAATATTATCTTAAGAAGACCTTAGCTAGCTTAAATATAGCTAATAAACGATTAATTATAGGGCTATTAGAGATACTCTATTAGGAAATAAAATATTAGAATTATATTAATAAGAAAATAAATTAAAAGTATAATCTATTAATCCTTAATAATAGCTTTAATTATATTATAGAATATATAGGCTCCCTTTATAATACCTTTATAAGAGTATAATAAGAGAAATAAGCTATTTATTATAATTTTAATAGAATATTATAAGTTTAAAGATATATTTAATATTAAATAAGTAATAACCCTATTATAGTATTATTAATAGGATTATTCGATAGAATTCGAGGATAGAAAGAAACTACCCTTTAGACCTATCTATACTTTAATAGAAAAGGAATTAGAAATATTAAGGGAATATATAAATAATTTATTAAAAAAGGGATAGATTAAATACTCTATTAGCCCTATTAATAACGTAATCCACAAGCGAGTGGTTCACCCAAGCGAGTGGTTCACTTCGCCCGGGCCCACGACCTACACCTGAATTCTACAGATTCCACCTCCGCCCGCGATGGAGACTCTTTCAAAAGAAGGTCAATTATTCCTTGCTATCCAAGCTATGGACAATGACCCGAACCTAAGCGCCCGGAGTGCTGCGAGGATCTACACCGTCCCCTTAACGACGCTCCTCCGACGCCAGAAGGGCAAACCCTCCCGACGCGAAAGCCCGCCCAATTCTGCCAAATTAACAGTACTAGAAGAGAAAACTATTGTCGAATATATCCTTGACCTAGATGCGCGATCTTACCCTCCCCGGTTGGGTGAGGTCGGAGATATGGCGAATCGCCTGCTTGCCGACCGTGACGCGCCACGCGTCGGGAAGAACTGGGCCGCAAACTTCGTCAAACGGCAACCAGAGCTCCGGACGCGTTTCTTTCGCAAGTACGACTACAAGAGGGCCCAATGCGAAGATCCGGACGCGATAAACGCGTGGTTCCGCCTCGTGCATAACATGATCGCCAAGTACGGCATCCAAGAGGCTGACATGTACAACTTTGACGAGACCGGCTTCCAGATGGGCGTTATCGCCAACGGAATGGTCGTGACCAGTTCGGAAAGACGGTCCAATGTGAAGATGAGGCAGCCAGGCAACCGGGAATGGGTTACGGTGATCCAGGGCGTTGGCGCGTTGGGTTTCTCCGTCCCGCCGTTCATCGTGGTTTCGGGCAAGTACCACCTCTCGAGCTGGTACCAGGACGACGCGATTTCTCGCGACTGGAGAATCGCAACATCTCCAAACGGCTGGACGACGAATGATATTGGTCTGGAATGGATTCGGCATTTTGACAGGCATACAAAGTCCCGTACTTCGGGCGGTTATCGCCTACTGATCCTGGATGGCCACGAAAGTCACCACTCGGTCGACTTCGAACTCTACTGCAAGGAGAACAACATCATCACACTCTGTATGCCTCCTCATTCGTCACATCTACTCCAGCCTCTCGATGTTGGGTGTTTTGGCCCACTAAAGAAAGCATACGGTCGGCAAATCGAGGATAGGATGAGGGCGGGTACAACGCACATCAGCAAAGAGGACTTCTTCCCGGCGTTTTCGGCTGCATTTCAGCAAGCAATGACAGAAAAAACATCCAGGGAGGCTTTCGAGGAGCGGGGCTTGTCCCCCATAACCCGGAAACAGTCCTGTCAAAGCTGGATGTGAGGTTGAGGACGACGACGCCTCCGGGGACGTCCCACGGGGAGCGTGATTCTTGGGTCTCTAAGACGCCCACTAACCTGCTCGAGGCAGGTTCCCAGACTGACTTCATCAAAGGGCGAATCTCACGCCACCAGGGAAGCTCCCCAACGTCAATTTTAGATGCTGTTGACTATCTTGCGAAGGGGACGCGGGGTGTTATGCACCAGATCGCTCTTTTGAAGTCAGAGGTTATGATCCTTCGAGAGGAAAATGCTACACTAAGCCGACGCCGGAGGGCCAAAAAGCTACGTCTCCGGGAAGGAGGAAGCATGGCTGTAGGCGAGGGACAGGACAAGATTGCTCAGAAGGAAGTAGATATCCAGATAAAAGAGGAAACGCTGCAGAACCCGGGTCCCGCGTCGTGGTCCCAGCCGAAGAAACGATGCTGTAGCGTATGCGGGAAGACCGGCCACAACGCGAGAACTTGTCAGGTAGCTATCTCATCGTCTGCAAAAGACGAGGAGGAGTGATTTTAATTGATTTACGGCGTTTGGGTTGAGGTTTTCCTCGGAATGTTTGTCGGGTCGGGGTGAAGTGAACCACTCGCATGGGTGAACCACTCGCTTGTGGATTACGTTAATCGTATTAATTAGGAGATCTATATTTCCTAGTACTAAGATCTTTAGATACTAGCTTATAAAAGAAGTAAAAGGCCTCCTTTAAGCTCTATATAAGAAATTAAGACTAATAGTTTAGGGATATAGTAATTAGGAGAAGATAACCCTATTAACGTAATCGCCTACGATTATATATTATAGCTAACGACTAATCCTAGCGATTACCCTAATACTATAATAGTATAGTTACTAGTTAATACTCTATAATATTAATTAAGCTTATATTTAAAGTATTATAGATCTATTATATAACGTTCTCCTATATATTTCTAAGGAGCTATAATATAGATACTCTAATAGAATCGTCTTCTATATTATAAAGCTACTCTATAATATTATAGAATTAGGTCTCTATTAGTTTATAACCTATTAGCGCTATTATAGAGAGCGCCTAAATACCGTTCTAATAGGCTACGATCTATATTTACTTCTAATTAGAGCTAGAGAGAGCTTTAGACTAATCGGAATATAGATTAACGATACTTTTAACTTTAGAGAGCCTATATTTATATAAAAGGAATAAATAGAGCTCGAAAGCGCTAGCTTCTAAGTAAAGCCTACTTCTATCCTTAATATAGGATCTAATAGTATCTTTAATAGCTATATTATTAAAGTTAGAACTAAAGATCTTACGATTTAATAGAAAGGCTAAAGTAATCGCTTAGAGCTAGTAACCCTAGGGATAATAAGCTTAGAATAGGAATATATTATTTAGAGAGCTCGTAATACCTATATTACTTTAATTTATTAATTAGAAGTAGCCTTCGATTTCTCTATTATAGCCTAAGCTAAGAATTTATAGGAGGATAACTTTAAATAGTTTAATAAATATATATAATAGTAGATCGCTAATATAGGCTATAGCCTAAATTATATATACCTAGATCTCTTAATAGCCTAACTTTATATATTTATTAATAGCTCCTTTATTAATAATAAGGATTTAAGTTTATAGATCGGATTTATTATCCTCCTTAATAATAAACGTTCCTATAATTAGGAGAATGCTTTTATAGTATATAATAATATCCTCTATTAATAATCTATTAAATATAAATAAATTATATATTTAGTTCTAGTTAATAAGATCTATAGGATAGTTAGCGGCTTCGATATAGCTTATATCCTTAAATAGATATTCTAAGAGATCTATAAATGCTTAGAACTATTACTCCTATAGATAATTATCTATACTAATAGCTACTCGCTCTACTAATATTTAGTTTAATTAAACGTAATAGTAGAGAAACGCTTAATAATAGATCTTATAGCATTATAGTAAAGCTATAAAGAATATAAAATTAACGAAATTCATTAGATCGCTAGAGGCGATAATTCTATAGATTTAATAATTAAGGGAGCGCTAAACTAGGTACTAAAAGCGCTAATAAGCTCTAATAAAATTATAATTAGGATTAAAAGATAGATTAAACGTTAAGAAAAGAATAATTAAGGGGTAAAGGTAATTAATATTAGTAAAAATATAATAAAACCTAAAAACGAATACCCTAGAAGTAAAAACGATAATTCTACGATTAATAAAATAGTAAAGTAATTATTCTATAAAGCGGACTAAGCCTCGGAATCCGAAGAATCCGAGTTTAATTACTTCAGCGAGTCCTATTAGAGGTAGTTAAAGAGCCGTAGAGCTACGGCCCGCCTAGCCGCCTTATAATCGGTATTATAAAGACTATTAAAGTCCTTATTAGGGTCGTTACCCCCCTTCGCCTCCTCCTCTTTAGCGATCGTTAATATACCCTTTGTAATAATATACTACTTCTTTATATCCTATATCCCCTATTAGCTAATTATATAATTAGATAATTAGGGAAATAATAGAGAAGAGAGCTTATTAATTTATTATTCTTATCTTAAATAGCTAAAAACTTTATAATAAGCTTAAATACCCCAATTAAACTATAGATAATAATTATTAGAGCTATAGATACTAGAAAATAGAGATTATAGAAGCTTATATTAATTTATAAGAATACTTAGAAATATATTTATAATAATAGGAACCCTTAAGCTCTAAATCGTAATATATACTATTAATATTAATTTTAGTTTACTTATTAATAAGATAAGACTTTAAGTACTCTAAATAGGGGATTTTACGAATATTACTATATATATATACTATATCCTAGATTAATAGCTCCTACGATTAATATTAACTAGGTTCTTATACTTCGCTACTCTTTTAGCGGGAGGGGTAATAGGTATAGGGGCTTTACGCTTAAGCGGTATTATCGAGGCCGGGATAAGAGAAAAAGAGAGAAAGAGAGAGTAATAAAAATAGGGATTTAGTAATCGTTAGAGCTTTAAAATAATAGATTAGGCTAGCTAATCTTAAAAATAAAGAATCATTATAGGGAAGAAGGAAAGTAAAAGGAATAGAATTACTATAATTTATTAATTAGATATATAGATCTATAGAATATAGTATTTACTAAACTAGCTTAATAGGATCTATTAATCCTATTTAAGTAATTTAATTCTATTATTCCTATTAAAAGTAGTTTAATTCTATTATTCCTATCGAGAAAGCTAATAAAAGGGGTAATAATAATTATTCTTCTACCCTCTATTAATATATTAGCGATTTAGAGACTTTAGGAGCCTATATCTAGCTATTATAAGAGCGCTATTTAATTAGCTATTATACTATTTAATTATTATTTATTTCCTTTATTAAAGGGTTTAAAAGCCTATTCCTATTATTTAATTATAATTTAATTCGTTTCCTTAGAAAGCTATTTAGCAGCTAGTTTAACTAATCCGTAGCGCTAGGGACTAGGGATTTAGCGCTTATAGGAATAGTAATATTAAGCTATATTTTTCCTTATTCTATCTATTATTCTCCTATTATTATTTATTTACTTATTTATTTATTTATTTTATAGATTAGGATAGTAGATCTAATATACTAGAGACTAGAGGATTATAAATATATTAGAGTAGCTATTAATATAGATAATAGAGCCCGATATTAGTCCCTTAGGCAATCCTATCTATAAAGAAAAGATAGCTAGTATTAAACTAATATTAGGGGATTACCTAGGTCGGTAATTATTATATAGGATTTACTAATATAGTAATTACTAGGGCTAGGATTTATAGCTCTTAGGAGTACGTAATTCATAGCTTACGTAATTAGTAAATTAGATAGGTATATCTAATTTACGTAAATAGCGGTAATTTAGAGAGATAGAATTATTAATAAAATTATAACCCTTATATTACCTACTTTACCGATTTAGAGCTCTTAGGCATAGTTAAAGTAATGAATTAGGGTTTATATAAGTAGTAAAGCCCTCTTAATACTTAGGATATATATCGATTATAGGGGATTTAATAAGATTATAAAGAAAGACTATATTGCCCTCCTATTTATCTATAAGCTACTTAATTAATTAATAATAGCTAGGTTATTTACGAAATTAGATTTAAAAGATATTTATTATTAATTATATATTAAAATAGGGGATAAATAGAAAATAGCATTTAGAATAAAATATAGCTATTTCGAATACTTTATTATACTATTTAGCTTTATAAATATATTAACTACTTTCTAAATATATATTAATAAAGTACTAGCTAGCTTTATAGATATAATATATATCGTTTATATAGATAATATCTTAATATATTTAATAATATTAGAAGAATATTAATAGAATATTAGAATAATACTTAGAAGAATTCGAGAATAGAACCTCTATATAAATCTAGAAAAATATAACTTTAATATAATAATAATAGAGTTTCTAAGGTTTATAATCTCCTCTATAAACGTATATATTATAGGAGAATGAATTACTATAATAAGGGACTAGCTAACCCCCTAATCCTTAAAAAACCTTTAAGGATTCCTTAAATTTATAGGCTTTTATAAGTATTTTATTAAGAATTACTCGAAAATTATAGCCCCTTTAATTAATAAGAATATTAAATAATTAATAGTAGACTTCTAACTAAATACTATTAATTTAATAGCTTTCTAAAAACTAAAGTTTATATTTATAAAGGCTCCTATCCTCTAATACTTTAATAATAGATTAAAAATAAGAATTAAGTCCGATATATTAAACTTCGTAATTAGAGTAATCTTATCTTAATTAGAGAATAGTAGCTAGAAATTAATTATATACTTTTAAAAAAGCTTAAAAGTATAAAGCTACGATATAATATATTAGAAATAGAAATAATAATAATCGTAGAATCTTTTAAGATATAGAGATAATATTTTATTTATAATAGATTAATAATTAAGGTCCTAATTAATTACTTTAATTATAAATATCTTATAGAAAAGCCGACGATCTTAGGATAATAGGGAAGATAATTATAAGTGCTATTAAAGTTCGATTTTATTATCGAATACTAGGTAAGTAATAGGAACTTAGCAGATAGCTTCTCTAGGAGGCCCGATTATAAGCTAAATTAAGGAGAATAGGAGTAAATAAAGGTATATTACCTATTATCGTAGATAAAACGATTCTTTAATATTATTAAGGCTATTATTATAATAGATTAATAGCTAGATAATAGACTTATTAAAGAAGCTATCCTAGAAGCCTAGGGAAATAATACCTTCTATAGGGTAAAAAAGGAGTAAAGGCTACCCGATTAATAAATAGAAGTAAATAGCCTATTAACCTTTAAAAATAAGATCTTTATTCTATAGGATAAGGCCCTTAGAAACGAAATCCTATAGTAAGTTTATAATAGCTTAATAGTAGGGTACTAAGGAGTTAGGAAGATTATTATTTAATTTAAAAATATATACTTCTAGAATAATTTAATTAAAGATATTAAGGAATATATCCCTATATACTTAATATATTAGATAATAAAACCCTAATACTATAAACTATATAGCTAATTAAATAGCTTATTACTATTTAATAGTCCCTTTAAGGAAATATCTATAGACTTTATTATAGGACTCCTTAAAGTTAGTAAATAAAATATTATATTTATTAAGAGGGCTTTACTGCTTATATAAACCCCGTTTTATTGCTTTGGCTGTGCCTGAGAGCTCTGAATAGGTAGGGTAGGTGATATAAGTCTTATAATGTAGTTAATGATTCTATCTCTCTAAATCACCGCTACCTATGTGAATCAGATATACCTATCTGATTTACCGATTACGTAAGCTATGAATCACGTGCTCCTGAGAGCTGTGAATCCCAGCCCCGGTAATCACTATATCGGTAAATCCTATATAGTAATTACCGACCTAGGTAATCCCCTAATATTAGTTTAATATTGGCTATCTTTTCTTTATAGATAGGATTACCTAAGGGACCAATATCGGGCTCTATTACCTATATTAATAGCTGCTCTAATGCGCTTATAATCCTCTAGTCTCTAGCGCATTGGATCTACTATCCTAATCTATAAAATGAATAAATAAACAAGTGAATAAGTGATAATAGGAGAATAATAGATAGAATAAGGAAAAACACGGCTTAATACTACTATTCCCGTAAACGCTGAATCCCTAGTCCCTAGCGCTACGGATTAGTTAAACTAGCTACTAAATAGCTCTCTAAGGAAACGAATTAAATTATAGTTAAATAATAGGAATAGGCTTTTAAACCCTTCAATAAAGGAAATAAATAGTAATTGAATAGTATAATAGCTAATTAAATAGCGCTCTTATAACGGCCAGATACGGGCTCCTAAAGTCTCTAAATCGCTAATATACTAATAGAGGGTAGAAGAATAATTATTATTGCCCCTTTTATTAGCTTTCTCGATAGGAATAATAGAATTAAACCGCCTTCGGTAAGAATAATAGAGTTAAACCGCCTAAATAGGATTAATAGATCCTATTAAGCCAGTTTAGTGAATACCGTACTCTATAGATCTATATATCTAGTTAGTAAATTATAGTAACTTTATTCCTTTTACCTTCCCTCTTCCCTATAACGATTCTTCATTTTTAAGATTAGCTAGCCCAATCTACTATTTTAGAGCTCCTACGATTACTAAATCCCCATTTTTACTACTCTCTTTTTCTCTCTTTTTCTCTCATCCTAGCCTCGATAATGCCGCCTAAGCGCAAAGCCCCTACGCCCATTACCCCTCCTACTAAGAGAGTAGCGAAGCGTAAGAACCTAGTCGGCACTGATCGTAGGAGCTACTAATCCGGGATATAGCGCGCGTACGCAGTAATATTCGCAAAGTCCCCTATTTAGGGTACTTAAAGTCTTATCTTACTAGTAAATAAACTAAAACTAGCGCTAATAGCGTATACTACGATTTAGAGCCTAAGGGTTCCTATTACTATAAGTATACCTCTAGGTACTCTTATAAACTAATATAAGCTTCTACGATCTCTATTTTCTAGTATCTATAGCTCTAACGATTATTATCTATAGTCCGGTCGGGGTATTTAAGCCCGCTATAAAGTTTTTAGCTACCTAGGATAAGAATAATAAGCCGGTAAGCTCTCTTCTCTATTATTTCCCTAATTATCTAATCGTACGATTAGCTAATAGGGGATATAGGATATAGAGAAGTAGTATACTATCGTAAAGGGTATATTAACGATCGTTAAAGAGGAGGAAGCGAAGGGGGGTAACGACCTTAATAAAGACCTCGATAATCTTTATAATGCTAACTATAAGGCGGCTAGGCGGGCCGCAGCTCTATAGCTCTTTAACTACCTCTAGTAGGACTCGCTAGAGCAGTTAAACTCGGATTCTTCGGATTCCAAGGCCTAGTCCGCTTTATAGAGCGGTTACTTTACTATTTTGCTAATCGTAGAGTCATCGTTTTTGCTTCTAGGGTACTCGTTTTTAGGCTTTACTATATTTTTACTAATATTAATTGCCTTTACCCCTTAACTATTCTTTTCTTAACGTTTAACCTATCCTTTAATCCTAATTATAACTTCGTTAGAGCTTATTAGCGCTTCTAGTACCTAGTTTAGCGCTCCCTTAATTATTAAATCTATAGGGTTATCGCCTCTAGCGATCTAACGAATTTCGTCGATTTCGCATTCTTCGTAGCTTTACTATAACGCTATAAGATCTATTATTAAGCGTTTCTCTACTATTATACTTAGTTGAACTAGGTATTAGTAGAGCGAGTAGCTATCGGTATAGATAACTATCTATAGGAGTAGTAATTCTAAGCGTTTATAGATCTCTTAGAGCGTCTATTTAAGGATATAAGCTATATCGAAGCCGCTAATTATCCTATAGATCTTACTAGCTAGAACTAAACGCATAACCCGTTTATACTTAATAGATTATTAATAGAGGATATTACTATATACTATAAAGGCGTTCTCCTAATTATAGGAACGTTCATTATTAAGGAGGATAACGAATCCGATCTATAAACTTAGGTCCTTATTATTAGCGAAGGAGCCGTTAATAAATACGTAAAGTTAGGCTATTAAGAGATCTAGGCGTACGTAATTTAGGCTATAGCCTATATTAGCGATCTACTATTATATACGTTTATTAAGCTATTTAAAGTCGTCCTCCTATAGGTTCTTAGCTTAGGTTATAATAGAGAAATCGAAGGCTGCCTCTAATTAATAGGTTAAAGCAATATAGGCACTACGAGCTCTCTAGGCGATATATTCCTATTCTAAGCTCGCTATCCCTAGGGTTACTAGCTCTAGGCGATTACCTTAGCCTTTCTATTAAATCGTAAGATCTTTAGTTCCAACTTTAATAATATAGCCGTTAAAGACGCTATTAGATCCTACGTTAAGGACGGAGCAGGCTTTGCCTAGAAGCTAGCGCTTTCGAGCTCTATTTATTCCTTTTATATAAACGTAGGCTCTCCGAGGTTAAGGGTATCGTTAATCTATATTCCGATTAGTCTAAAGCTCTCTCTAGCTCTAGTTAGAAGTAAATACGGATTATAGCCCGTTAGAACGGCGTTTAGGCGCTCTCTATAATAGCGCTAATAGATTATAAACTAATAGAGACCTAACTCTATAATACTATAGAGCGGCTTTATAACGTAGAAGACGATTCCGTTAGGGTATCTATATTATAGCTCCTTAGGAATGTATAGGAGAACGTTACGTAATAGATCTATAGCGCTCTAGGTATAGGCTTAACTAATATTACGGAGCATTAACTAGTAGCTACGTTACTATAGCGTTAGGGTGATCGCTAGGATTAGTCGTTAGCTATAGCGTATAATCGTAGGCGATTATATTAGTAGGGTTATCTTCTCCTAATTACTATATCCCTAAACTACTAGTCTTAACTTCTTATATAGGGCTTAAGGGAGGCCTTTTACCTCTCTTATAAGCTAGTATCTAAAGATCTTAGTACTAGGAAATGCGGATCTCCTAATCGGTACGATTACTCTAGCTACTAGGAGTAAGTCGATTTCCTCCTAGTCGGACTATTTAAATAGCTTCCTAGGGGTTATTATTCTACCTTTATTATATAGTTAAATAGCTAGGTCGTACCCCTATTATTCCCTTTTAATAATAAATTAGCGCTCGATCTATAAAGTCCTAATCGTATTACTCTTACGATCCGTAAAAGCCGCCTATAATAGATTCGTAGCGTTTATTAGCTTCCTAGGTCTCCCGCATCGTCGTAGTAGAATTAGCTCTAGGTACTTAAATAGTTCTAGGGTCTCTAGAGTTCGAATTACTATTATCTCCCTAGCCTACTAATCTAGCGATCTATTATATAGCTTAATATATATTCCTCTAAACTCCGTTAGGCCGTTAACTATTTCGACCGTAATTACCGTATTAGAAACCGATATAACCTTATAGGGACTAGTCCATTTCTCCCGCTCTTGGAATATAAGAACGTCGCTTCCTAGCTCTAGCGATCTCGGTAGTAATTGCTTAGTATCTAGTCCGTTACGGGTATTAAGAGCATTATTAACCTTCCGCTTAGCGACTATTCGCCGAAGCTCCGCTATCGCCTTATTAACCGCTTTAGCGTACTACGCCTAGGTCGTAGTAGGCGCTAAGTTAGCGGTGATCCTAGGCATCGCCCCGAATATAAATAGTATAGGCACTAATCCGTTAGGCCTAGCAGTATCGTTTACCGCCTTTATAGCTCCTTAAAGCAGCGATTCTAGGCTCGTATTGCGAGACTCTACCTTTAAGATCTCGTATGCTCTGCGTATCGGCTTATAGTAGCTCTTAACCTTGCCGATTAACTAATAGGCCTCTATAAGGATCTAATAGTAGGTTATACCTAGGAGGCGTACCTCTGCCCTAAACTCTATAGAGGTAAAGTTCGTTCTAGCGTTAATAGTTACGACGTCTAGAAGCCTAAAGTATATATCTAATTAGTACCTCTTAAGAGCTTCCTACGTTACGTAAGCTATGAAATTAGGAATGAAAGTTGCGGACTAGAATCCTATACTCGCATCGATTATATAAAGAACGGGCTTTCCATCTAAGTATATAATATCGATTAAAATCTCGCAATTAAAGTCGATATCTAACCTTAGGGTAAACTTAAAGTATTACGGAGACTTCCCTTTAATCTAATAATAGTAATAGAAGCGGTTTATTAGCTCTAGAGCGTCCCGATTTACGTCCTAGTCTACTCTCTAGAGCAGGTTCTATAGCTTCTCTATAGATAGGTAACCGAACCGCTTATAAATATATCGGAGCTCTACTTCTATTAGAAACGCTACTCTATCGCTCTCTATCCCTATTATATATATAATCCCGGAGCTAGTATAGGTCTTCGTATCTAGGAAGAACTATAGGTAGCCCTATTTACGAAAAATGGGTATACGCTCCTAGATCTCCCTAATGCACTTTACTAGCTCGTTACGTATATTATCTAAGTAGACTCCGAGATCGTCTATATCCTTAATATAAAGTAGGAATAGGGTATCCATTAGGATAATAT
Organism: Verticillium longisporum; assembly: GCA_019188255.1. Classification (NCBI taxonomy): domain Eukaryota; kingdom Fungi; phylum Ascomycota; class Sordariomycetes; order Glomerellales; family Plectosphaerellaceae; genus Verticillium; species Verticillium longisporum. Next base: position 1,900,309 of record JAETXT010000014.1, read on the forward strand.
AGAACGTAATTCTCCTAATTAGTATTAGAATAGTAATCTCCTCTATTATAGAAATAGGATTTCCTACTCTAAATCTTACTCTAGCCCCTATTCCCTATTTATTAACTATTAGGCTTAGTATTAGGGCTATTAGGGCCCTTATTTATAAAGCTCCTATTATAGAAACTAATACTACGCCTATATTAGGGATAATACCGTACTATATAGAAGTAACGTAATCCACAAGCGAGTGGTTCACCCATGCGAGTGGTTCACTTCACCCCGACCCGACAAACATTCCGAGGAAAACCTCAACCCAAACGCCGTAAATCAATTAAAATCACTCCTCCTCGTCTTTTGCAGACGATGAGATAGCTACCTGACAAGTTCTCGCGTTGTGGCCGGTCTTCCCGCATACGCTACAGCATCGTTTCTTCGGCTGGGACCACGACGCGGGACCCGGGTTCTGCAGCGTTTCCTCTTTTATCTGGATATCTACTTCCTTCTGAGCAATCTTGTCCTGTCCCTCGCCTACAGCCATGCTTCCTCCTTCCCGGAGACGTAGCTTTTGGCCCTCCGGCGTCGGCTTAGTGTAGCATTTTCCTCTCGAAGGATCATAACCTCTGACTTCAAAAGAGCGATCTGGTGCATAACACCCCGCGTCCCCTTCGCAAGATAGTCAACAGCATCTAAAATTGACGTTGGGGAGCTTCCCTGGTGGCGTGAGATTCGCCCTTTGATGAAGTCAGTCTGGGAACCTGCCTCGAGCAGGTTAGTGGGCGTCTTAGAGACCCAAGAATCACGCTCCCCGTGGGACGTCCCCGGAGGCGTCGTCGTCCTCAACCTCACATCCAGCTTTGACAGGACTGTTTCCGGGTTATGGGGACAAGCCCCGCTCCTCGAAAGCCTCCCTGGATGTTTTTTCTGTCATTGCTTGCTGAAATGCAGCCGAAAACGCCGGGAAGAAGTCCTCTTTGCTGATGTGCGTTGTACCCGCCCTCATCCTATCCTCGATTTGCCGACCGTATGCTTTCTTTAGTGGGCCAAAACACCCAACATCGAGAGGCTGGAGTAGATGTGACGAATGAGGAGGCATACAGAGTGTGATGATGTTGTTCTCCTTGCAGTAGAGTTCGAAGTCGACCGAGTGGTGACTTTCGTGGCCATCCAGGATCAGTAGGCGATAACCGCCCGAAGTACGGGACTTTGTATGCCTGTCAAAATGCCGAATCCATTCCAGACCAATATCATTCGTCGTCCAGCCGTTTGGAGATGTTGCGATTCTCCAGTCGCGAGAAATCGCGTCGTCCTGGTACCAGCTCGAGAGGTGGTACTTGCCCGAAACCACGATGAACGGCGGGACGGAGAAACCCAACGCGCCAACGCCCTGGATCACCGTAACCCATTCCCGGTTGCCTGGCTGCCTCATCTTCACATTGGACCGTCTTTCCGAACTGGTCACGACCATTCCGTTGGCGATAACGCCCATCTGGAAGCCGGTCTCGTCAAAGTTGTACATGTCAGCCTCTTGGATGCCGTACTTGGCGATCATGTTATGCACGAGGCGGAACCACGCGTTTATCGCATCCGGATCTTCGCATTGGGCCCTCTTGTAGTCGTACTTGCGAAAGAAACGCGTCCGGAGCTCTGGTTGCCGTTTGACGAAGTTTGCGGCCCAGTTCTTCCCGACGCGTGGCGCGTCACGGTCGGCAAGCAGGCGATTCGCCATATCTCCGACCTCACCCAACCGGGGAGGGTAAGATCGCGCATCTAGGTCAAGGATATATTCGACAATAGTTTTCTCTTCTAGTACTGTTAATTTGGCAGAATTGGGCGGGCTTTCGCGTCGGGAGGGTTTGCCCTTCTGGCGTCGGAGGAGCGTCGTTAAGGGGACGGTGTAGATCCTCGCAGCACTCCGGGCGCTTAGGTTCGGGTCATTGTCCATAGCTTGGATAGCAAGGAATAATTGACCTTCTTTTGAAAGAGTCTCCATCGCGGGCGGAGGTGGAATCTGTAGAATTCAGGTGTAGGTCGTGGGCCCGGGCGAAGTGAACCACTCGCTTGGGTGAACCACTCGCTTGTGGATTACGTTACTATTAATCTAATATTAAATAAAGAGCTACTCTATCGGAGCTATTATTTTAGCCTTCGGACTACTCCCCCTAATTCTATATTAGAATGACTTATTTACTAGGAAGTATATAATATAAGTATTTATTAATTCGCTCTCGGGATTAGACTTAAAGGCATCGTCTACTCCTAGCTTATCGGAAGTAAGATTATCTAATTCCGAGCTCTTAATAGGTTCTATTACTATTAAAAACTAATAGTATCCCTTCCGCTAATCCCTATATACTTCCTATATACGTTTCTACTACTCTTTCGAACATTATTACTCCTTAGGAGAGTGCTTCGTTAATCTATAATCTAGTTTAGAGTATATCTAGCATTTACGAATTCTAGATAGCTAACGATTATTAATTCTACGTACCGACTACTCTCTACGATCTCCCCTTCTACTAGCCTAGCGATATCCGCTCCTATAACGTCTATCGGTATAGAAGTACCTAAGCGTTCTAGTATTCTCCTCTACCTTTAGTATACTCTTAAGCTATATGGATAGCGTATTGAAAGATCGCTCCGGCCTTATTAGTACAATCTTTAGCTCTAGGATGCCTTAAACCGCCCTTAGAGTATTTATATAGAGATAAGTCTCTTCCTTAAATATAGGGCTAAGTATTCTCTAGTACTATTAAAGCTTATCTAGAAGGATCTAGAGAACTTCTATTCGTAGCTTTCCTATATTATTAGCTTCTACCGCTATAGAGTAGAACGTTATCGAGCTCTAGTCTATATAATACTATACTCTATTAATCTCCGAATCGAATTATTATTTAATCGCTAGGTACATTTAATAGAGTCCTATACTCCGGTTTATATACTCTAGGAAGAAAGTTTATACGTACTTTAAAAGTATATTCGGGAAGAGTATATAGAGCTACGTATAGCGGATTTATAATAGTTCGTAAACGTCTATAAAGATATATATTTTATTATTAAAGATATCGTATATCTCCCTAGAATAATTGCTCTCCTTATTCTAGAATAATGCGAATTACTTAATTATAGCTCCGTTAATCGGTAAATTCACCGATTCGTATAGTAGTAGAGTATAGTACTAAGCTAATAGGTTCTAAGTAATATTTAGGGGTAAGGTCTCATTTCTTCGTAATTAAAGCGTAATCTCTCATTAGCTAGATTACTTACTCTATTAATTAGATAACCCTAGAACTAGGGGCTATTAGGGATCTATCCTCCCCGTTTATAGTTTTCGGATTTAAAATAGCTAAGCGTTCCCCGTAAGTTATTGCTCGTCGTCCTATTAGTCTCGCTATTCCTCTACTCTTTAGAGTACTAAATCCCGGTTAGTAGTAATCGACTCCGTCGTATTGGGCATCTCTTCCTATAAAAGTCTTAAGACTAGTCTCTTTAACGTCTTAGCGTTTATTACTCCTAGAAGAGGGATCCTATACTCTATTAAATATACTTTTAGCGCTCGAATAATCGTTATATTATAGGAGTTAAAGTCCTCTTTAATCTAGCCCTAGAAGTCTTCGATAAACGCCTCTAAGAGGTAAACTCCCTTTATAGTCCTGTATACGCTTATTACCTTAAGGATCTAGGCGCTCTTAAGATCTACGGATACTAAATCTAATAATCTAGGGAACCGTAATTCTACTCTATAAACGATGAAGTTAATATCGAGACCCTTCCTAACCTTCTATATTAGGCGTAATATGCCGAGTTCTTCTAGAATACCGTCGAACTCCTATTATATCTTTTTAGCGCTCTCTAGCTCTATTACGGAGCTATTACCGTAATCCGAGGAGCTTATTATCGCTGATTTTATTAAAGCTCTATTATAGCTAATTAACTATTCCGTAGAGCTTCGTTTATCGGGTTTAGTAGCTAGTAATATAGCCTAGGTAGTAATCTTAGGCGTAGGAGTCCTGAGGTACTCGAAGTAGACGGTGCTCCTATAGATTACGTAATAGGGGATTTCCTACTACTAATCTCTTATAAGAGTCCTAAAGTACTTAAAGTAAACGGTACTCTTATAATTACTTATAAAGTATAACCGATAAGCTTACGTATAGCGAATTTACTATCCGTAGGATCGATCTTAACTTCTCTAGCTCTAGCTATTCTATATTACGTTAAACGTAATATTGATCAGTATTAAGAGGGCTTTATTGCTTATATAAACCCCGTTTCATTGCTTTAGCTATACCTGAGAGCTCTAAATAGGTAGGGTAGGTAATATAAGTCTTATAATATAGTTAATAATTCTATCTCTCTAAATTACTACTATCTATATAAATTAGATATACCTATCTAATTTACTAATTATATGAGCTATAAATTACGTACTCTTAAGAGCTATAAATCCTAGCCCTAGTAATTACTATATTAGTAAATCCTATATAGTAATTACCGACCTAGGTAATCCCCTAATATTAGTTTAATACTAAGCTTATTACTCTTCTTTAAGATAAATAATATAAAGGTAACGTAATCCACAAGCGAGTGGTTCACCCATGCGAGTGGTTCACTTCACCCCGACCCGACAAACATTCCGAGGAAAACCTCAACCCAAACGCCGTAAATCAATTAAAATCACTCCTCCTCGTCTTTTGCAGACGATGAGATAGCTACCTGACAAGTTCTCGCGTTGTGGCCGGTCTTCCCGCATACGCTACAGCATCGTTTCTTCGGCTGGGACCACGACGCGGGACCCGGGTTCTGCAGCGTTTCCTCTTTTATCTGGATATCTACTTCCTTCTGAGCAATCTTGTCCTGTCCCTCGCCTACAGCCATGCTTCCTCCTTCCCGGAGACGTAGCTTTTTGGCCCTCCGGCGTCGGCTTAGTGTAGCATTTTCCTCTCGAAGGATCATAACCTCTGACTTCAAAAGAGCGATCTGGTGCATAACACCCCGCGTCCCCTTCGCAAGATAGTCAACAGCATCTAAAATTGACGTTGGGGAGCTTCCCTGGTGGCGTGAGATTCGCCCTTTGATGAAGTCAGTCTGGGAACCTGCCTCGAGCAGGTTAGTGGGCGTCTTAGAGACCCAAGAATCACGCTCCCCGTGGGACGTCCCCGGAGGCGTCGTCGTCCTCAACCTCACATCCAGCTTTGACAGGACTGTTTCCGGGTTATGGGGGACAAGCCCCGCTCCTCGAAAGCCTCCCTGGATGTTTTTTCTGTCATTGCTTGCTGAAATGCAGCCGAAAACGCCGGGAAGAAGTCCTCTTTGCTGATGTGCGTTGTACCCGCCCTCATCCTATCCTCGATTTGCCGACCGTATGCTTTCTTTAGTGGGCCAAAACACCCAACATCGAGAGGCTGGAGTAGATGTGACGAATGAGGAGGCATACAGAGTGTGATGATGTTGTTCTCCTTGCAGTAGAGTTCGAAGTCGACCGAGTGGTGACTTTCGTGGCCATCCAGGATCAGTAGGCGATAACCGCCCGAAGTACGGGACTTTGTATGCCTGTCAAAATGCCGAATCCATTCCAGACCAATATCATTCGTCGTCCAGCCGTTTGGAGATGTTGCGATTCTCCAGTCGCGAGAAATCGCGTCGTCCTGGTACCAGCTCGAGAGGTGGTACTTGCCCGAAACCACGATGAACGGCGGGACGGAGAAACCCAACGCGCCAACGCCCTGGATCACCGTAACCCATTCCCGGTTGCCTGGCTGCCTCATCTTCACATTGGACCGTCTTTCCGAACTGGTCACGACCATTCCGTTGGCGATAACGCCCATCTGGAAGCCGGTCTCGTCAAAGTTGTACATGTCAGCCTCTTGGATGCCGTACTTGGCGATCATGTTATGCACGAGGCGGAACCACGCGTTTATCGCATCCGGATCTTCGCATTGGGCCCTCTTGTAGTCGTACTTGCGAAAGAAACGCGTCCGGAGCTCTGGTTGCCGTTTGACGAAGTTTGCGGCCCAGTTCTTCCCGACGCGTGGCGCGTCACGGTCGGCAAGCAGGCGATTCGCCATATCTCCGACCTCACCCAACCGGGGAGGGTAAGATCGCGCATCTAGGTCAAGGATATATTCGACAATAGTTTTCTCTTCTAGTACTGTTAATTTGGCAGAATTGGGCGGGCTTTCGCGTCGGGAGGGTTTGCCCTTCTGGCGTCGGAGGAGCGTCGTTAAGGGGACGGTGTAGATCCTCGCAGCACTCCGGGCGCTTAGGTTCGGGTCATTGTCCATAGCTTGGATAGCAAGGAATAATTGACCTTCTTTTGAAAGAGTCTCCATCGCGGGCGGAGGTGGAATCTGTAGAATTCAGGTGTAGGTCGTGGGCCCGGGCGAAGTGAACCACTCGCTTGGGTGAACCACTCGCTTGTGGATTACGTTATTATATATATATTAATTAATAATAGATTTATAATAGATAATCTAGTAATTATATTATAGGACTATATATTTAAGAGATATAGCTTCCTAAAAAGTATAATCTCGGATAGAGGGTTATTATTTATTAGTAAGTTTTAGACGATTTTATATAAAATAATAGGAATAAAGAGACGATTCTTAATAGCCTTCTACTTATAGACCGATAGCTAAATAGAACGATAGAATTAGAACTTAGAATATTACTTTAGAATATTCTATAATTATAAATAAATAGACTAGATTTCCCTACTCCTTATAATAGAATTTATATATAATATATTATTCTATATAATAATCTAGTAATTATTAATAGAAGTATTAATAGGATATAACCTAGCTAGACCAGGGGACCTAGGCTAAGCTATATAATAATAAAGGAACTTAGAGATAATAGAACTATAAATAGCTTAATAGATAATTAAGAGAAAGATAATCTATAGACTTTTAAAGATTAATAGTAGATATTAGGCCTATTATTATAACCGAGGAAGAATTCGGAAAGAATATAAAGTAGGAGACTTAATTCTCCTTTCTATAAGAACGATTAAATAGTAAAGACCTAATAAGAAGCTATCCGATAAATACTTTAAATTATTTAGAATTATTAAGAAGATAAATAGCTATAATCTAATATATAGGCTATAATTACTCCTTAATTATAAAGTATATAATATATTCTATATATTATATTTAGAAAATTAGAAAGGTAGAGAAAACTAATTACTACCTTAGCTATAAATTAATAAAATATTATTAGCTATAGGAATAGAAGATATATATATAGTTAAGAGAATAATTAATTATAGAGGATTATTATATAATTAGTAATACTTTATTAAATAGGAAGGATACTTAGAAAGCGAGAATTTATAGGAATTATAGCGAAATATAATAAACGACCTCGTTAAGATATATAAATAATTATAAGAAAGATTAATAATAGATTAATAATAACCTAATTAATATTTAAGGGGTAATTTAGCCCCTAGCCCTATTCTTAAAAGAGAATAATAAAAAAGAAAAAAAAAAAAAAAGAAAAAACTAAATAATAGAAGAGTATTAATAGACTATTAATAGTTCTTAAGCTACGATTTCGCTATTATTTTCCTAATTCTTATTATCCTCTTTATTATTAGTAATATTAATAAGAGTATTATAAGTCTAGTAAACGATTAATAAGCGAATAGTAAATAATTAATAAACGATTTATAATTAGAATATAATTTTCCTAGATCTTAGACTAAATAGTAACTAGCTTAGTAAGAGAGCTAATAATCTATTATAGGGTAGTAGTAGAGACTTTAGTAATAGTAGTAGAATACTTAGTAGCCTAGGCGAAGCGATTAATAGTAGTAAGGCGGCGAGTAGAGTACTCGCTAGCCTCCTATTAATTAATAGTAGCCCGCTTCTTAGTACTTAGTACTTTATCGTTTTTACCCTTTTAGAAGGCCTTCTAGTTAACGGTCTTAGCTATATCGAAATTAATTAAAAGAAATCTATTAATATTTAGATAATAAATACTTAGCTAATAGGTACTATTTACTTTAAAGATACTAGTATAGCTATTCTTAGCTATAGCCTTAATAGCTAATTTAAGGGTATATATAGCGGCCTAGTACTTAATAAGCACTTATAGGGGATTAGCTACTAGATAATAGGGAAATAAAAGGGGGGTAATTTATAGCGAGATATAGCTTACCTCTTTAGGCTATTCTATAATAGGAGTATTAAGCGGAATTAGCTATATAAACGATTAATTAATAATTAATAGCTAGATAATAGCTTATTTATTAATATCCTCTTTATAATAAGAATACTCTTTATTTATAATAGGATTAAATTACTTATATATATAATCGTAATAATAGAAGTATAATAGGTCTTTAATAGAATATACTTATCTAGGCTCCTAGTAAGGATTAAGAAGAAGAGGAGCTATTATTCTATAGCTAATTAGCTATTAAATTATAAAGGAAATATTAAAAGTAATTTATAAATAGGAAATTATTTAAATAATAGTATTATTACTTTTAATTAATAGGTAATTAATAAGTAAATATTAATAGATTTATAAATTATTCTTATTAAAGAATTAGAAAACCGGAATTAATCTAAGAACTATATTTAATTAATAATTATATAATAGCTAATTATTAAAGGTTTATTATAAAAGATATAAAAATAATATTAAAGAGGGGAGGAATATTATTATTATTATTATTATTATTAAAGAAGAAGAAAAAACGGAAATAATAATTAGAAAATCCTCTTATAGATATACTAGAAACCTATAATAAGCTATTTTAGAATAATAGCTATTTATTAAATCTAAATAATAAGAAAGGAAAGAACGAAGAATAATAGATTAATAAATCTATATTAAAAAGTAAATAATTATTAATTAGCTATAGAAGAAGCTTATTAGATTATTATTTAAAAATAGAATAATATAAAAATAATTAAATAGAATTAAGATAAAGAAGGAGAATAAAAGAATATTAGAATAATAAAATTATATTAATAAGCTATTATTTATTAATTAGCTATAAAAGAGAATTATTAAATTATTAAATAAGAATAATAGAAGAATAAGAAATAGAACTAAGACGAGAAGAAAGATATATATAAGTATTAAACTATAGCTATTAGATAATAAAGAATTAACCTAGAAACCCTAGCTAATTAATAGGAAGTATTTATTAAGATAGATATTTAAGAACTAGATAGAAACCTAGAATATATAGATATTATTAGATTAGATAATACTAAATAGCCTAAGAGAGAACTACTTAGAACTTAATAGGGACTTTTAATTTAAACATTATATTATATTTTAGGACGAAGTAAAGAGAGAGATAGAGTATTATATTAGGACCTAAAGGAGGTATAAGACTAATAGGGGATTATCTATTATTTAATTATAGGAATTAAGAAGAGAGGACCGAGTATAGTAAGGGAATAGTTATAAGAAAGGTTAATAGACTAAGATTTAGAGAAGGGCATCGATTATTCTATCTTCCTAGAGACCCCTAAAAGACTAATAGTTAACCCCTTTACTCGTTGTATAAGAATCCTTAATACTAGGATACTTTGCTAAGCCTTATATATAGATATAGGACGAAAGAAATTGTAAGTCGATCTGTTTGCTCAAGTCGCGATAGATATAACTAGCCAATTTTAGTAAAACGTAGTTCAGAGCACCGGATTTCTATCGTTCCTGACGACTTATCGGCTACTGCTGGTAGTAAAAATAACCTACATGCCCATATCATGACGGTACATCAAGCCGAGAGATGTCTATCTTTCAACACTATTATACATGCGACAGACAACGGGCATCGATTTCGATCAAAGCAGAGCAATGTCCATTGTAATGGCAGGGTATCAAGCAGTACAGGATTACACAGATATAGAGATACACATCGGCTCGACGCGATGGCAATGTGATCAAGTTACCCGATTTCTTAAACATGCAACCTCCTAGATCCGGCAAGAACAGGGCGATTGTTCTTACATGACCCGGTTCAGGATTTGCCTCCACTTGGGCAGCGACTTCTGATGTTCGCGATACTCGCGGATGGCCTCCCAATCGAGCTCGCGACGGCCAGTGTCCACGTCCATCTGCGCTGTGCGCAACCAGCCCGTACGCTTCCACAGGAAGCCGCAGATCCAAAAGAGCATGACGACCGGCAGGGCGAGATACGACTTGAAAAAGCCTTCAGCATCGTTGAGCGCCGACTGGCCTGGGGGAGCGATAGCTGTGTAGAACTAGAGAAGTTAGTCTTGAGTCTAACAAAGGGGAAGCATCTTGACGATATACATACCTGGGCAGCAAGAACAATGAAGCAAAGGAAGAGACCCAGCCAGGATCCGTAGACACCGCCAGCCGCGTGGAAAGGAATCTCGTCGAGCGTGTGGCCGTGGTACGCCCAAGCCTTGCGGAAGCGAATGTGAGCGAGGCAGATGGATCCCCACGTAAAGACAGCGGCCAAACCGGAGAGGGCAAGCAGCCAGGCGAAGACGTCGGGACCAGAAGCGCTGAGGTTGATGTAGGCCAGCGGACCAAAGAGGATGATGGCCAGCACTGAGGGCAGCGGGCGGCCGGAGCGATCAATGTAAGTAAAGATCTTGGGGGCGTAGCCCTGCTGAGCCAGAGCAGTCAGGGTACGTGAACCGCCGTATACACCGGAGACGCCGATGGAGAGAACGGACACCAGAATAATGAAGTTCATGAAATGGTCGAATCCCTTCAGGCCGCCGTACAGACCAACAAGGACAAAGGGCGAGGCCTTGACGTCTGAATAGGCCGAGTCGGACAGCAGGCTTGGGTCGTCAGAGGGGATGAGCAGGCCAACGAAGAAGAGGCCGAGAATGTAGAAGAGCGTGATACGCCAGAAAACCTGCTTGATTGCGCCAGGCAGGGACTTGACGGGGTTCTTGCTCTCGGCGGCAGCAAGACCAACAAGCTCGGTGCCAGAGAAGGAGAAGGCAGCCGTCACGAAGACGGAACAGAAGCCCTTGAAGCCGTTACGGAAAGCGCCCGGGTCATACCAGAGACGCGCGCCGTAATATTCATCGTAGCGACCGCTTGAAGGGCCGCCGCCGAGAACCAGGACCAGAGCGATGATCATGAAGATGATGATAGCCGCGAGTTTCAGCAGGGACGACCAGAATTCTTCTTCGGCATAGCCAATACTGCCAAAAATGTTGACAATGATGATAGCGACGAGGAAGACGGTGATCCAGACAGCTACGCTGATATTATCGTTCCAGTACGCGACAACGAGGCCGCAGACTGTAAGCTCAAGGGGTAAGACGATAGCCCATTGGAAGACATAGTTCCAACCCATGGCGAAACCCCACGAGGGGTCAATGAAGCGAGTCGAGTACGTGTAGAAGCCACCAGATACAGGGTACATTACAGCCAGCTCACCAAGAGCGAAGACTAGAATTGATCAGTTGAGGAAGCTTTGCGATGCTGTAGGAAGACTGCGACATACCAACGTTGAAGATCATGACACCGACAATCATGAAGCCAAGAAGAACAGAGGCAGGGCCCTAGAGCAGGTCAGCTTGCGTTCGGGAGCGCTGCGCAACGTGAAACAAAACTCACACCAGAGGCCAGCGCGCCACCAGAGCCGACGAAGAAACCGGCGCCAATGGAGCCGCCAATGGCAATCATGTGCAAATGGCGACCCTTCATGGAGCGGTCCAGCTCGACGATGCCACGACCATAGTCGCGCTTCTGGAATGACTTCAAGTTCAGACCGCTGCGGGTCATGAAGTCTTCCTCCTGTACGGTACCGGCGGTGGCATTGTTATGGCCAGATTCGTTGTAGCCAGGCAGCGGCGCAACCTTTTCGTCGGCCGCGGGCTCATGGACGAACCCATTGTTGGCCATGGTCGGCAGTGGGTGATGAAGCGAAGAGGAGCAGTGTTTAGCTCAGCAAAGAAGTTATGTATAGTGGTGACTGCAAATACCCCAGTGCCAGTGGAAGGATGAGGAGGGAAGGGGGCTGCACGACAGTACTGCGACACAAAGGGGGAAGATCTTGGGTTTAAGAAGAAGACACCGATCTGCTGGCCAGGATGTGCTGGTGCCAGGCTAGCAGCTCATTAGCGACGAGCAGGCACACGACGAGGGGCGGGCCATCATCGCAAAGAGGCAAGAGGTGTACGACCACCACTGCCCCTAGCACACCCAGTGGGCGCACGGCTGGACTCTGGGGAAGCTGCTAGGCGTTAAGTTGGCTGGCGCACGGCGATGATGATGATGATACCAGCAGATCCCTGTCAAATGGCGGACAAGGGAGGGGGGACGTTGATTGCCCACTCGTGCGCCCGTCCCCCGGCCGCCTCGACTCGCCAGGCCTGGAGGGTTGGACGCGTTCCCAGTTCGGGGACAATGGCTTGCCGATCGCTCTTCGACGGGTCTCCGGCAAGGACGGTAGCGCAACGCTGCATGCACCACCTGAGGGGGTGACCTTGCAGCCCGAAAGCGTGGGCGTTCTGCCTCAACACGGCGAGTCCAATCAGACGATGGTTGACTCGATGTATCTATCGCGTGGCTGCTGTCTCCCACATCAGCGACTTTGATTGTGGCGCCCGCGCGATGTTGTTTGCCTGGCATGTCGAGACCAGCTCGTGTGGCATAAACATGGTAAAATGGCGCGAGCTGAAGCGCTATCAGTGGAGATGACTTGACCGTCGGGGCAGAGTCATTCAGACCAGGGCCGAGACCTCGAACGGCGAGACAGTCGAAACTCCAGAGATTAGGTGCCGCTGTACCGATGGAGGCGAGCACCCACTGAGAAGCGGGTATCCCCAGGAAAATGGTGGCAGTGTTTGCCCACTTGGACCCTCCGTTCGGAGCCTGTATTACGAGAGAAACTGCTGTGAGCGTGCGAACGCGTTGCGTGTCCAGCAAATCGGCCTCGTCTTTTCTCCCCCATTCGAGCGCTGTGTTTTAAGGTTGCGGGGAGGAAACTGGGACGCCTCTGGCCTTGCAGTGCTGTGCTTGGCAGTTGACAGCTCTTGTCGCGGTCGTTCGTCAATCGCCGCCGACGTTCGCGATGTCGTTGAAGAGCATTTGAACATTGTGACGGTCCGGCAGTTGCGTACAGTGACGACATGATGCGGCTCAATTGCCCGTAAGTTCGGGCGCTTGTGTGTCTTTTGCTGCGGGAAGCAGACGGTAGACAAGGGGAAGCCGTCGCCAAGGTCCTTATCTCCTCCCTCTTTGGGCACAGCGGCAACTGCCAGCGAGCTTGGGCGGACCTTGGCGATCGGTGACCATCTGGGAGTCCGATCCCGGCTGTTCCGAAGGATTGGGTGCAAGTGCACACTCGCTCGTCCTCAAAGGAGCTTATCGCGCGCCATGCTGGATATGACAGCTTGCGTCCAGAAACGAGCATCTGGTCGAACGCTTCAGCGTCAACCAGGCGAGGGGATTCGCTGGATAGTGACAGGCGGAGAGAAGACAAGAGGACGCGACAAAGGAATTGACCGGGTTACGGCCGATACGACTTTGCCATCCCTGTCCTTGCGTGAGGAATTAAGAGCTTCTAGCGTTGTTCTTTCATGCTTCTCGTCGTGATCGGGGCGGCATGTGGCCCCTCCAGCCGTAAGCTCCGACCTGTGAGTGTGAAGCATCATACTGCGGGAATTCTGGTAATCGCAGGGACCGCCATTCGCTGCTGCCAATCTGAGCGCTCGAGTCAGGTCAAGACTGTTTGCGTGACAATATTCGGTTGGTCATTTAGCAGGTTGCTCATGGACCAAGGTAAGGGTCGGTTCTGCTGTCCGATCCGGTCTCTGACCACCGAGTGGTCGGCTGCGAGACGTGAGACGCCTACTAGTATATGCTGTGTGGCTAATGGCTACGTGGCTGCAGGAAGATTCGCCCATCGACGTCACGGGCTTGAACGGATGAGCAGATGGCTGAATGGTGGCGTCCGATGAGCTTGGGGAAGCCTGCTGGCTTATCGTAGGAATCTGTGCCATTTTTGGCATAAAACGGGCCATTTCGTAGTAGCCGAGGCCGAGGCCTTCGCCATGGGCACCCTATAGCGGTTCGGTCTCCACGCGGGAGGGGCGAAATCTTACCCCCCTTCCAGGCCATGAATGCAGGAGCCGGAGTTCCGAGTGGGATCCTGTCAGTGGCTGCACCACACCATCTGCAGCAACCCAACAGGTGTGGTGGTGTTGTGTGTCTCCAGAAGTGTGTGTGCGGGGATGTCAATACACGTGCTTCGTAAGGGTCTACGTGTCAGCAGGGTGGGGGGGCATGAATCCGAGGCGCCCCAGTCACGTGGACAAATACATCATAAGCACCTAAGGGACCTACCTAGGCAGGTAGCTCTGGACCTTGAGCTGCGAAAAGGCACCGCGACTGTCTCAGAGGAGGGTGACAAGCATCAGCAAGTTGCTGAGTGCATCTCTGGCATGCACCTCAGTTCTGTACCTCGTCGATGGATCCGGGTTGAAAGACTAATGACATCCGTTCGTGGAGCGTTTCTCCAAACAACTACAGAATTTGCATGGCTCGCATGGCATCTCGCCTCAAACATTTGTTTCGAGGCCCGCGATGGTTGCGAGGCTGACGATCGAGCTCTTACTCGTGGTTCATGGCCTGGTACGTCGTGATCGACATCCCCCAATGAATGTAGCTCCCATGGCCTGTGTCCTAATTCATCACAGTCAGCGTTGTCATCTCGTAACTCTTACGCCATCCTCCACACTCCGCACCCGTCACCCGCAAAATCCACTTCACGCTGGACGGACAGGACGGGCTAAACGCTATTCCCCCGCACCCGCCGCATCTGGCTGCCACGGGCTCGAAACAGCGCCGTAACAGCGTCCACAAAGCATTGCAAACTGCATTGAACCAGAAGTATTGGTCCTGACGCGGCCCTCTCAGATTTCCGAGCTAAGCTTGGGGGCCGTGGCTGCCGTTCGAATGCGCAGAGCAGCCTAGTGGAAGGTCGTCCCGAGGGCTTGCCTCGGACAGCGAGTTACGTGAGCGTTTGCAGAATGTTGAGCCGCGACTGACAATCGCCCCGAACCCATCATCAGCTGCCAGGGGCATGAATGCGGCGCCGAGTGGTTAGACTCAGTCCTTTGGGTCTGTCGCTGGACACAGCCGCTGTCAAGTGAGAGAACGGCATGCTCTGGCTGCGTTTGACGATTCGAGTCGTTGCGCACGTGGTGACTAAAACGCCAAGCCCGTCGCTGTCACAAAGCCGGGACAAACCGCCGAACAACGAGGTGGCTCGGATGGTTATTCCGATGTGGCTCGGGAGGCAACTTTTTTGGCTTTGGTCGGACGAGGAGATCGCTTTGTTGCGGTCTCCATCTCGTGCTTCCACACATTTATACAGTTCTCTCCTCAGCTAACCGGAGGTACGGCTTGTACAACGTCACCAATTCTTGACTATATGCATCATTGCATCTGCCTTTCATTATCTACGGATCGTACAGAGAAAGTAATGCGCGCTGCCTATTTCTCAAAGCGGCTGGCAACGGCCTTCCAGTTGACGACATTCCAGATGGCGTCAAAGTACTCAGCCTTTCGGTTCTGGTACTGCAGGTAGTAGGCGTGCTCCCAGGCGTCAATGCCCAGGAGAGGCTGAAGGTTGCCGGTAATAGGGTCCTGGTTGGCACGAGTGACAAGGCTCAAGGTGCCACTTGTCTTGTCCTTGACGATCCACGCCCACCCACTGCCCTGGATGCCGGCGAGGGCCGCGTTGGTCTGTTTGCGAAGCGTATCAAAGGAGCCGAAGTCCTTGGTGATGGCTTTCTGCGGGGGTCTGTTAGCGAGTTGCACGGCAGCGAACAATTTGCGACATGGAAGAGAGGACTTACGGCCAGAGCGCCGTCAGGTTCGCCGCCACCGTTCTGGCTCGCGGGCGCAAGGTTCTCCCAGAAGAGCGAGTGGTTGAGGTGACCGCCGCCGTGGAAGTTGATGAGGGGCGCCTGCGAGGCAGCCTTGGTGTAGTCACCCTTGGACTCAGCCTCGGCAAGCGTCTCGAGAGCCGTGTTGAGGCCGTTGACGTACGTCTGGTGGTGCTTGGAGTGGTGCAGCTCCATAATCTGGCCCGAGATGTAGGGCTCGAGAGCGCCATAATCGTACTGCAGGTCAGGCAGCGTGGCCTTGCCGCGCACGAAACTCGCGCCGGCGAGGGAAGCGGCAGGTGCAGCCCGAGTGCGCAGGGCGGCGCGGAGAGCGGGCGTGCTGCGGAGTAGGGTGGACGACATGGTGATGTGATGGTTTTATTCGGGATCTGATGTTTGGCAGGTCGAGTTAGCTTGGTTGTGACGCGCAGATACGGACTGCGCCCTACTCAATCAGAGAACGGCTGACTGACATTTAAATATTGTACAGCGATCAATTGAAGCTGAGCGAGGTCAACAGTGCAGAATTGTGATTGAGTCGAGAGCAAGCAGCTTTGACCGAGGGGGACAGGTTCGGAATTTCGAGTCGCTCCATCGGCTCCACTGATGACATGTTTCGTCATCGCCGAAAAAGTATGGCGCAGGCCCAAGCTCCCGCCTCGATCAGTGCTTGCTAAGCAGGCGCCGTGGCTGGTGCCCGCGGCAGTCGTGGTGGGCCTAGTGCACAACGCGTCTCGCGCCTTCGCCTCAACCTCTATCGCGACCGACAATGCCCCTCTCGTGATCGTCATTTGCGCATTGATAAGACCGAGCCGAGCGCCGTCCCTTCGCCCGAGATGTACTACGATATTGATGCCATCCTGATGGATGCAGAGGTGCGTTGTCGTTGTTACACCCGTTGACGTCCGAGCTGTCGTCAGAGCCACGATCTAGAACACAACTGACTCTGGCTGGCAACAGAAAGTCCCATGTAAATTCGAGATTGACCTTGCCGATCTCGGCTACCTCGATAACAGCCCGTCGCATGCCTTGAAAGCCGGTTCTCAGCTCCAGCTACCATTGTGGCTCGCCGAGATGCTCGCCCTCAAGGATCAGAGCGCTCCAGAAGATACAAAGTCCCCCGTGACGCTGAATCTGCCTAGTACTGTCTCTGGCCAAGTCGTCTCTGCGTTGAAGGCCGACCCGCGCGCCGTTCCCTTGCGCGATCAGAGCGCGCATTTCTACGGCGTTGGAATCAGAATGCTCGAGTTGTTTGATGAGCGCGATCTCGGGGCCGTCCTGAGAAAGACGTACGTCACACGCGCAGCCGACATTGCGCTGCACGCAAGGAAGGCCGGTGACGATGGTGTCGGAGGGTCGAGCGGCGAGTTCTTGCGGGGGTTGGATGAATGGGAGCGTTCGCTGTTCCGCAAGGCGCACGAGGGAACCAAGGCTTCAAAAGAATGGTTAGAAAATGTCAAAAAGCACTGAGGATTGGTACGTCAAGGGCATGATGCGATGCAGCATACACTGCATACTTACTGACTCGGGCACAGGATACATCTACGATTTATGACATGACGAGAATCACGTATACGCAACGAAACGAGCATCGCGATGTGCCAAGCACCTGCGTGAGGAACAACCGACAATGGCATACAGTCCAGGCCTCTCAAGAGCGCCAATCGACGCCCGCCTCAACTCGTAACAGTACGAGAAGAAGAATGCAAGAGCAGTTGGCCTCCGCATATTACCCATCGCCGATTCCCCGTGACAGTCTGTAGGCCGCATCGGAAACCAGTCAACGGCAGTCTTTGATATCAATCAATTGAATTGGCTCTCAGTTCCCTCAACCAGGCGATGCCGCGAAGGGAAGACCGCAATGTTTCTTCGGCACGTCCAGAAGAAGTGCGCTCGCTGCCCAAGACCTTACAGCAGAAGAGGCGATATAAATAAGGCTAGATCTCACCCAGGCCTTGCAGAGCTTGCCCGTTTGATCTGTCCCTGATGTAGGACTTGCTCTTGGCCTTTTCACCGGCTTCAGACCCTACCGACCGGTAAGGCCCGGGCTGGAATGAACACTACATTCGCTCATAGTATTGAGCCGTGGCTGCTGTACTTTTCCATCGCCATCATGTCCTTGTTGTGCACAGCGCCGGGCCTAACAAAACCGGCTCGGCTCGGCGGCGGCGACGAACCGTTCAGCGTCTATGGTCGTCTACCATCGCCTACCTTCCACCCCAAAGGCTCTTGCAACCGGATATCGTGCGCCGAGTACTCTAAGCGCTTGCCTTCAACACAAGAGCGCTGCCTGAATACGATAAAGCAAGCATTTGGTTGGACTTTGCTGTCATCACCTTCCCTTCTGGGGGCCCCTGTTCGGCTCCGCTACTGATCCCCTGGCGCAGCGATGGTCTAGATGCGTCGATATGCGGCGCGAGAGTCGGCCCCGGTGCTCTCAACTGGCGGAGTTCCGTTCGATATATTTTATACGACGCACAGTCACAATTCAATCATGTTCTGCGGTTCTCACTACAATCCTATAAATACCCTGTCTGACAACACCGTGACTGTGACTGTATGCTGAGAGAACAGGACATCAAGACACACACATCCAACAAACATCACCATGCACATCCAACTACCCACTCTAGTTGCTGCGCTGCAGATCCTTCCGGTTGTTTCTGCTGCTGGCTTTCACCTTTTTGACCGACGCATGACGTGGAACTACGAGGATTGTCAGGACGGCTGCCCCAAGAAGTCGAGTTGCTGCGGCAACATCTTCACCGCTGTAGAGGATGTGTTGCTGATTCCAAGTAATCAGTACAACTGCGACACGATTCGCAACAAGGCATGTCCACAGCGAAACACGAAGGAAGAGCGTGGAGACTGACTGCAATAGAATTACATTGAAGGCCCCGAAAAAACAAGCCACATCGGACACGGCACCGTCATTAGGGGACAATGTGGTTCTCGGTCTCTTACGCTCTACCCCGTGAGCAATGGCAACGAGCTGGAAGTCTGGGAGTCGGGCGGCAGCAAAATGTACGGGAAGTGCTATCGTCAGGATGGTGGCAAGAAGCTCACATGTGACGACAATGGCGGCCTCGCCTGTCGCGGCATCGAAGGCGAGCCGAAGCAGGGGTCCTGCAAGATTTCCGCGACGGACGTCTGGGTGTGTCCTGTCAGCCTCTGCTAGGTTCGCCATGGCGTCGGGGCAATGAAGCCTCAAGAGGGAAGACAGGGTGCGTCCTCGTCTAAGCTGCTAGTCGGGGGAAAGCTGCGCTCAAGGCATCCAGCCTGGGACACTGCGCCCAACGTTGACCCAAGTCTGCTCCCTGGTTCCCAGTCGTAGCGAATACACACTCCACCAGAATGAAGCTATGCCCGACCTCAAGTGCCCCAGTAGCATTCTCCGTGACCGGGATTAGGGTTCGTTGACAGGCAATGTTCGTATTCGCATCAGGCTTGAGGGCATGGCTCCTGGCAGAAACCGGAACACCGCTGCTTGACGTGTAGGATACAATGCCGCTTGCGCCAGCGGAGGAGAGCACCAAAACTGACTTTTCGTCCTCTAGGATACCCTCATCTGGGAACTTGCTGGTTGTATGGTCGACGACCGGCAGGCCGCGGCCCGTACCTGTTCTGCCCAATATGGCAAATCCACCGGCGACAATGTGAAGGCTGTCTAGAGGTTTGTTCGCTGTGATTTGGTGGACTCTGATATGCCAGTCGGGCCAGGCATTCGCTGGCGGAATCAAAGTCGTCTCGACCTCTACTGCCCCATCGCCCCAAGGGAGCCATGTGACGCGCGAGGCCTGGACGTCAGCGCCGGCGAGAACGAGCTGAGGGAACGCCACTACTCCGCACTTCCATTTCCAAGCCCACGTTTCTCTGCCATCACGGCTCAGCAAAAGTGTACTGTCCGGTGCCAACTGCGCGAGCAATGGGCCGGTCGGGACGGAGAAGGCAAATGTCGATGAATAGGCCAGTTTGCAGTACTTTGCCTGGTTAGCCTTCATTGGCCAAGCAACAAACTGGCCAGGTGACAACATAAAGTGATGCTTCCCTGTAGGATGGTTGCAGAGAATTTGCTCGGGAGCGGGCAATAACGTTGTGCCTGGGCCGAAATCAGGGTATGGTAGCTCTTCGGCCTGCCAAAAGTCGTGGTCCTCGCAGAGTCCGACTGCGATAAGGGTCTTCAGACACCAGTAAGGAGACTGCGGGGAGTTATAGTCTTCACTCATGTACATATTCCTATTCAAGTCAGCTGATTTCGGTGGATGCAGTGTGTCACATACGGGTAGAGCCATCCGATGCTGAGTGTGCCATCGGTATTAAAGATGCTGGTGGAGTGTCGTGCCCACCATCTGAGATGCCGCAGAAGAAACCCTTTAACAGCCCCAGGGTTGTCGAGAGGTGCAGGCATGTTAACGACGTCAGCAAATGCGAGGGCTGCAAAGAAGCCGCCACAGGCGAATCGGTACGTGAGTGACCTTCCGAACGGAATGGCAGCACCTTTTGATGGTCAGCGTACATACAACTCAAGGTGACACAGGCGCAAGCCGTACCATCAGCGTCAAAGTAGCGCCAAAAGCCAACACCAAAGTCCCGCGCTCGTTGACGATAGATCTCGGCTCGACTAGGGTCGATGTCTGAGCCGAAACGTACGAAAAGCAGCTGACTGAATTGAATGGCGAAGCTCCCCGAGTAGTAGTCAGCCTGGCGTCCAATGCCGATGGTATCCCGCCGCCCCGTCTCTTTGTAGGCTTCTACTTCATTCTCAGCTTGCTGTGGCGTCTGCCAGGGCCCATCAGCAGACCATCCATCTAGGCGGTAAAATGTGTCAAGCAGTTCCAGGTCGGCTGCCATCTCCTCCTGTACAGCGTCGAGTGACAATCCGCAAACTTTGACCAGCGCTAGGTTTGCAAATACACGAAACCAGCGCCAGTTGTTCTTCGGCATGGGCTGGTGATGGAGCTGCCGAAGCCAGTTGGCGACATTGTGCTTTGATCGTGCATCCAGTGATCCGTATGTGCGATCCGGAGCTGCAAGCAAGGCAAACGCCAGAATCTCGGCTTCAACCATGCGTTGGTCAGTGTCGTGAATCTCGCCCCAGTAGTCTTCATGGTCCGGGTCGGTTCCTGTGATGAAACCATCAATCCACGGCTGCACAATCTCATCAACCAATGCAGCTTCTTTCGGATCTGCCGCTCTCGCCACGAGTAGCGCACCGACCGCCCATAAAGGCCGCGCAAAGCCCTCCAACTGTGCGGCCCCCTCGTCAAAGTGTGCTGCTGTCGACACAGGCACGCGCACACGGCCTTTGCCCGAGGAGAAGCATGATACAAGCGGTCGGAGCAACGCAATTGTGGCCTGGACGAGGTCGGCCCGCGTACGCAAGGGGTTATCGGAGAATCCAGGCAGGGGCGGCATTTTGGTTTTGGAGAGCTTTGGACTTTTGGCAGTCAGGGTCACGCAGTGCGTGGGAAGCAGTCACACTTATATCCTTGAAACGAGGAGGCCACTCGAGAGACTGTGGGTCACTAGCATCGGGTTTCGGGACGATTTCGAGGCGATCGGTACAACTCAACAAGGTCTACTCGGATCAATTTGGCAGTCTTCTGGCGTAACGGAGCGGGCAGACTGAGCTGTACCGGATGATAGTTCTCAACTCTGTCTAGAGTTGAGCCTCGAAAACGGAGCGTGACTACATTGCGATCCCGTAATTACTGTTTCTCATATCAAGTATGACCGATTCCCCACTCTCCATGATCCTCCATATGCGACAAGAGTGTCACAGTAGCACTTTACGCCATGTGCTTCACATCCGCCGACATCTCAGCCTTCAGTTTATCTTCGCCTAGGGCAGCCTCGGCCGCCCTCTTCTGCCGCCTCTCCCAGCGCCGGTGCACCAAGTAGCCGATTGTCAGCAACGTCCACGACCCAAGAATGAAGAAAAAATTGACAATGTAGCCCTTTTTCCAACGAGGCGCCTCAACCACGGGGAAGGCAACAAGTGGGTAGAAGGAGTTGATGGCGAAGCCCAAAGTCTGGCTGCATTAGCACTGTACAATACCAATCTCATACATAAAAGAGACTTACAATCATGCTGCCGTTGAAGAAGGCACGCGCCTCGGCCGAGTCCTTCAGCCACCAGTTGACGGATGGCACAAGAATCGGTGTAACGGCGGCAGTCATGCCAAACAGGTAAAAGCAGACAAACTTGAGGTCGTGAGGGATAAACCACACCATCATACAAATGTTGGCAAACATAACCATGGTCATTACAATGTTGAAGATGATCCAGGTTGGATATACCATGCACAGCGACGTGGCCAGGATTGTGCCGACGACTGACACGCCCTGCGCTCCTGTGGGAATTGTGTTGATCTGGGGAATCGTGTAGGTTCCATGCGTGTCGGCGAGATCCTTGAGCCAGATTGCCATTTGACCGTGAGGATAGGCACCTGAAAGGAAGAGCACGTAAGCCAGAACGCCGATGTACCAGTGCCAGCGGCAGAAAATGCGCCTCAACAAGGCCTTTGTAATCTTCTTCGGCGCCTCAACGCCAGCCTCGCGCATGCGGAGCTGGCCAAGCTCGTGCTCCTTCTCAGTCATCCACCAGATTCTACCGCTCTGCGGCATGCCAGGGAAGATGAAGAAGCCGAGAATCGAGAGGGGCAGCGAGATGGAACCATCAATGATGAAAAGCCAGCGCCAACCAGACATGCCGTGCACGCCGTTGAGGTTGGTGTAGGCGGCGGCTTGCAGATAGCCGCCAAACATGACTCCAATATTGTTGGATCTGCCTTGTCAGCTTCGGCTTGAGATAGTGTCAGGGGCGACGTTACTCACACATACCACAAGCCGGCGCGCTTGAATAGCTCTTCCGGCTTGTACCACGAGGACAAAATGAACAGGCAGCCCGATGCCACAGGCGTCTCCAGAATTCCCAGCAAGAAGCGTGTGCCGAAAATTTGCGGTGCGCTCTTGAGCTGGGACTGGGCGAAAGTGAGAATGCTCCAAGCAACCTCGCAACTCGGCAGAAACCAACGAGTAACTTTGGGTCTTGAGAAGAACAACATGGCAGGGATCTGGCAGATGACATAGCCGAGGTTGTAGAACATGGGAAACATGGAGTATCTGTCAAGGATCAGTCGCTAAGCTTCGAGGCGCGAAGTTATCGTCCAAAACGTACTCATTTCCGTACAAACCAAGCTCCTCCTTCATGCCCGAGACATAAGCGCTATTGATGTTGGACTGATCAAGCCACTTGAGGAAGAAGGCGATGCAGGTAAAAGTTAGAAGGAAAGCATCGAGCTTGCGCAAAAACTTTCTTTCCTCCTTTGGGTAATGAGACGGATACCAGTCAAACATGTACATCCACGCGATCCACAGGGACCGCTTGGGCGCTTCCTTGACCTGGCGCTCCATCTGTACCTGCTGCCCGGCTTCTTCTGCAACAGCCGACGCAGCGACTGCCGGGCCGATGATGTCTTTGACGACTGGCGGCCCGGTTTTGGCTTCCTCGTGTTCCGCCTGGGTCGTGTTTGCGTCCGCGCCATGTGCTGATGTTGTCGCGGCCATGATGGAGGTGCGGCGAGCTTGCTTCGAACAGGAACAGAATTGTTGTTGATGGGCTCTTCCAGCGCTTTATCTTTCAAGTGCCCCTTCACAGCATCTCACTCTGCTATCCTAACTCCCGACGCTTGACTCTTCCACTGGTGCGGCAAGCCAACCGGGCATCGGGGCAATGGGGGCCGGGAAGCTTAAACAGGCGCAGATCACCAGGCCCCGGCCCCCCCTGAACACGGCATTCCCACACCCACCCCGCACTCTGTTCTTGCTCTGACCCGTCTTCCCCGGATCGACGACGCCCTCGTACGAGAGAGCTGTCTAGCGGGGTCAAGGTAACCTCCCCCCGCTCGACGCCAGGTCCTTCCTACGCACAATGAGATCATTGCATCTGGGTCTGCCGAGATTGAAAAGACCATAATCGCCCCTCGCCCCTCGCTTGATTGTCCGGCCGCAGATTCTCGCGACTGCCCGCTCCCTCCAGCAGACATGGTGGCCGTCATCCTGTGCATTCAATCAGCCCGGCACCCGAAAGAACGACATGATGGACACCCAGACAACGCCGGCAGAGATTGCAGGCATTGCAGGCCCCGAGGTTGACGTGCCGTCCTGCCAGGGGTGTCGTCGGCGAAAACTCAAGTGCTCCCGCGAGCAGCCGACCTGCGCACACTGTAGCCGTCTCGGTAATGTTTTCGGGGCTGGGCATGCGGTGCTTCACTGACTTCAGTAGAGTCCCCTTGCATCTACGATCTCAAGAGGAACAAGCCCGGGATCAAGCCTGGGGCTGTTGGAAGCCTCAGTCGACGAGTCGGTACGTAGCGCCATCACTGGATTGCGGATGCAGCAGCTGAGACAATGGCAGAGGTTTTGGAAAACACTCTCTTGAAGCATACAGAACGCGGTGCATGCGGCTGCACACAGGGGGGCCACCATCCTGCTGAACCCACTGACGAGGCCCCCAATGTTCTCGGAGTGCTTTCCCTCTTGGCCCAGGAGCTGCACAAGCTCAATGCGCAGACACCTATCGTCGAGGCCACCGTGCTGTCGCCCTCGGTCTCTCAAGGGTCCAGCCGGATCGCGGTGGATGGCCACGCTTTTTCGGCCGAGTCACCTGGGCGGCCTCGAAAGCGGCGCAGAGTCGACAGCTGCGGCAATCCGACCATTGAGCTCACTTTTGCCCTCGAAGATCTAGAAAACATCACCACAAACCTGCCGCCCCCCGCCCTGCTCGAAGATGTAATAAACGCCTACTTTTGTCTTATCCAACCCTGGATACCCATGATTCATGAGACCCAGTTTCGCGCACGCATTCATGACCCCGGACAAATCCCTGGCCTGGTCGTGGTGCTCCATGCCATGGTCGTCGCAGCCCTGCGATTTGTCGACAGTGCGGGCATGGGCCTCCCCCAAGCCGAGCTGAAGACTCGCGCGACTAGATCTCGGAATATTGTCATGCTGACCGCAATGGATCATCTCTCTGTGGAAAACCTGCAGGCTCTTATTATTGTAGCCTTCAATGACGTATGTTACCAATCCGTAAGAGATATTTAGATGCTCAGCTGATCCCACATAGATTGGACATGGTGACTCGGCCAAAGCATGGTCAGTCATCGGGTCACTGACAAGGACGGTCGAGTACGCGCAACTCAGTGTTGAGTCCGACCTCGACGGCAAGGAGCCTCTGTTGAAGCCCTTGACAACCATACCCGCCCCCGACAACTGGACAGAAGAAGAGCAGCGAAGACGTGTATTTTGGAATGTCTTTTGCCTGGACAGGTGAGTCATGCTTTTGCGTGCAATTTGACGAAGCTGATAGGGTCAGATTTTGCTCTGTAACAACTGGGTAGGGTGCCCCCAAGAGAAACTGATAGCACAGACTTACAACGCCAGATGGAATACGAGTCTGACATCAGACGATGTGCAACGCAGGCTCCCGGCGGACGGAGGACTGTGGCACAAAGAAGAGCCAGTCACGACACCTTACTTTGGCATATGGGATCGGTCGGCTGCCAAGATCGGCAAGTCGATCGCTTTTCTACCTGGTCATAGCACGGAACCCGCTTCAGAGACGCCTTTGGCATCCTCAAACACCGGCGTAAGCAGCGGCCCTAATACTGTAGATATGACAACCGTTGGAGCATTTGCCTATTGTATTGAGGCAATCGAGTCCCTCAGCAGGGTGACGACGTACTTTCTCCAGCAGAAAATCGACTTTCAGGACCGACAGGAAGTCAGCAGCTGGCTCACGAGATTCAAGGAGCTCGATCTGCGTCTCGTCCAGTTAGTTGCCCGCCCTTGTACTTGTACTTGTGCTGATGGACATGTACACAGCTGGAAGATGTTTCTACCCCAGAAATGGAAAGATTCCAATATATCGCGCCAGCCTGCCCTCATCAATATGGATCCAAACCTCACGCTCGCGCACGTCACACATAATACATCGATGATCCTACTACACCAGAGGATCGCCTATCCTGACAATCGGTGGTCAAACATCGTGAAGCTTCCCAGCTTCTGCAGCGCCGAAACGTGCCAGGTTGCCGCGTCAGAGACAGCGACCATCACTCAAAAGTACCTTCGCTACACACCGCAGAACAGCCCCGTCACCAGCCAGTTTGCGTTTTGTGTTTTTGTCAGCGCTCGTGTTCTACTCAGTAGGTCTCTCGTACCTCTTTGTCCCACCAAAGCTAAGTGGTCAGTCCATTGGCGGCATTATGATGCCGACTTGAGCCCGGAATTCTGGGTTTTGGTGCAGAATCTTGAGGAAATGGCCCGGCGCTGGATGGGCCACTTGCGGGAACAGCCTTTACTTTGTCTAGCTGGTAAGTATGCGCTCCAACTGAGAGACCTCCACGCCAGATGCCAAACGAACCCCGACACAACCTTTGACGTTCTGGGCTACTCAGATGGCACACTGGGGCAGACACCCGTGACAGCAACCGGGGCGGATCCAGCCGTGAGCACGCAAGCGGCACAGGATGTTTCGCCGGCGTATAACTCACTTTTACCCGGTGAATCTCTGGAGCCGTCCGAGCAAGGAGTTAGCTTCGCGATGCCACGCTTTCAAGACCTGGCCGCCGTCGGATCTGCCAAAACTCCGAAACCGCCGGGGCCGTCCGGCCTCACGCCCCAAGGACCAGAGGGCCAGCCTGACGAGCTGTCCACGATCTCTCACATGTTGATGGACCAACGTTTTCTGGACATGGACCGCGTTATTAGCTTTGATGACATGATGTTCACGGCCCAAACAGCCAGCCCGCGCCCGGCTGCCTTGGTATGGGGCGCGATAAGCTCTCAGATGTAAAGGGACGTCTATTCGTCCATGACGACAACTGTACAGATATGATGGGGCACCTAGACTAAACCCATCTTCAAGAGCCTATTCCCGAATTCGATTAAATAGTAATCCCCATAAACCAGCCCGTGGTCCCAGTAACGTTTATGGTCCTTCGCGTTGTGATTCGCCGTGGCGTTCTTGAGGACGGCATCGAACCGCTCACCCGGCGCAACGTCAGACACAGCAATGGCCTGTTCGTTATAGTTCAGCTGTGCAAGCTCAGGAGCTAGCGAAAAGGCCAGCGTATCCTCGACTATTGTAACGGCCATGTCAAGGAATCTCTTGCTCTCCGCTACACTGCCCACGGAAGCCAGTGCCTGTGACAGTACAAGCATACCGTTGGCGGCAATGACACCAGCAGAAGAGTCCCGCAAAGGATTCTTCTCGTTCTCTATCGGCGCGTCAAAGTCCCAGAGCGGAACGTAACGCCCCTTCACTCCGCCGCCGGGAACCTGCACCTCGACGAGCGCTGAAGAAGTCTCGAGCCTGATGATGAAGTACTCGGCTAGGCCTACGGCGACGTGCAGGAAGTCGGGATTCTTCGTCCACATGAAGGACTGTGCGTAGCCTAGCACAGCCCACGCTTGTCCCCTGGCCCATGTCGACGTCGCGTGAAAGCCCTGGCCCGTTCGTCTCTCCTTCAGGTTGCCAGTCTTGGGGTCAAAGTTGACAACGTGGACAGTGCTGAACAACTCCTTCCCTCCCGCTCCCTTCTCGGGTCGCAAATTCGTGGCGATGAGAGTCTTAGCGTGCCTTGTGGCAGCGTGCCAGAGTCTGACATCACCAGTGTGTGATGCAACATAATATAGCAGGTCAAGATTGCACATGGAGTCAATGATGACGAGGAAGTCGTCTGTCTGACTCGTAATGTTGACCCCGTGCTGGGCCAGAACGTCCCACGAGCGGATGGCGCCGACAGTGTTGTTGTATCGCGAGTACAGCGAGTGGGCCGCTGTCACGATGGACTGGAAGGCCTTTTTGTCGCGAGCAACCTCCCACCGCACTCGCATCGAGGGTTGAATCATGAAGGACATGTCATGGGTATCGGTACGCAAGGCCATGGCGTGAATGGGCTCCGCCCACGCTGCACCGAGCGTCCAGAGCTCGTCCAGCAGACGCTCCTTCTCGTGGGAACCAGGGAGCGCCTGCGGGTACTTCGTCAGGCGCTCAGCCATCGAGTAGACACTCCCAGGGAAAAAGCCGCAGGTCCAAAAGTCGGCCTCCCGGAGAATGTACTTGCCAGCATCAGCGCCGGTCTGTGGCACATATTCAGGATACGCGGCAGGGGGGTCCTGTTCAGGTCAGAACGGGATACCATTACTTCGTTGAGTCACTCACATTATTGATCAGGCCCTCACGAGCTGTTCGCAGAATTTTGGCTGTGATGTTCTCATCATAGAGGGCTCGGAGACGGCTGGCCAGACTTCCCATCTTTTCTTTGCCATCGTGCAGAGGGTGGTCACTATCGGATGTGCCCGTCTCGCTTTCGGTGTGAAGTTCCATCGTGCTATCAGACTCGGCGTAGTCGGCGTGGACCGCTGGGGCCGGTAGAGTGGCGGTGGGAATGGTGGCTGCGCTCATGGTCAATCTTCCCTCCTGGCAAGATGTTAAGAATGGTCAAATAGGCGCGCTGCTGCTATGGTCCTGGCTGACTACACAGCTTATATGCTCTCGGCACGGACGGCGATGCCATTCTTGGTGCTACGCGGTCACTTTTGCGAGGGCAAAACGTAAGCAGATCACGGGCGATTGACACTCCGCGGCTCTCCCGCTGGTCAAACAGGTCAAACAGGCGATTCGGGGCTCGGGTGATCAGGGAAGCCAGTTTCCACGCGTTTGTTGGCGTGGACAGCTTCGGCCGGCCGGCCGGGTCTTCGACCGCCCACCCGATGCACAACGCCGTTCCAGGCTGGGTCACCCCGTGCCGGTCCCACTTGTCGCTCATGTGTAGCATGGGTGCCAACATCGCCGGGCTGACTTGGCTTTGGAGAAGCAGCCTCGCGTTAATATTACCAAATTGGGGGTGCCAGATGTGGCCATTGAGTCTTTGAACCTATGGTTTACCTTTCATCTCTTCACCGGAAACGGATTTCACGTCTCTAATCCCAGATGAAATCCGAAGTACCTACACACTTGGTTTCGTCTGTCTCTGTTGGTGTTGCGTAAGTTTTATTCAAGTTCCCATTGCCCCTTGTAAGATTGGACTTTTACTGCACCTCGACGTGCCCTTGTTGCTCACTGTTACATTTCTCATATTTTTTGGTTTGGGAATCGAGAGCTGCTCGATGCTAACCGCTGGAGAACCTCAGATCGGTAAAGTTTATGACAGGAAAGTGGCACAAGTGAGAATGTCACAAGGTGGCGATCAACGAGCACCATCACAACCAATAATTCACACCGGAAGCCTATGACTCTCTCATTACTCGGGCATTTAGAGGCACAGTGTTGCTGAGTTTTTGTCTAGCTAATAAAGAAAACGCATTATCATTTTCAAAATGCAAATCTGCAGCCTCAAGCTGCTTGAATGTTGACTCGGGCTTCTCCACGCTGGCTAACGGTTGGCAATCCCTCGCAACGGGGTGCGAGTACGCTCCCCTCTTTCCCATCGTTGATAACCGGAAGCATTACCGCACACGACCGAAAGCGTTGGGCTTCGCCGGCGCATTGTCGAGAATCGCATGAATCTCCTCAAGGATTTCGGGAGTGATCTTTTCAGCTAGTTTGACGGCCTTGACGTTGTCGTTGATCTGCTCAATCTTTGTCGCGCCCAAGATGATGGTGCTCACGTTCGGGTTCTTGAGGCACCATGCCAGCGACAGCTGTGCCACGTTTCCGCCCAAGCGTTCGGCAATCTTTGTGAGTTTCCTGACCTTCTCGATCTTGGCTTTGCCCTCGTCGCTTTGCAGGCTCTTGACGGTGTCGGAAAAGAAGTCCTTGTTGGTGGCGAAGCGCGAGTCTTCAGGAATGCCATCGTTATACTTGCCAGTCAGAAGCCCGGAAGCCAGAGGCGACCAGATGGTTGTGCCGTACTGGAACTTCTCGAAGAGAGGCGCATACTCCACCTCAAATCGCTCGCGGTGGAACGCGTTGTATTGGGGCTGCTCAACAACGGGAGCGATGAGGTTGTACCTCTCGGCGATTTGTGTGGCCTCGATGATCTGACTGGCACTCCATTCAGAGGTGCCCCAGTAATAGGCAAGGTTGAGGTTGCGGATGACCTGAGTAAATCCCTCAACAATCTCCTTCATGGGCGTAGCATAATCAGGGCGGTGGGCGAAGACGACGTCGACATATGGCTGGTCCAGACGCTGGAGGGAGCTCTTGAGGCCCTCGACAATGTGCTTCCAGCTGAGGCCGCGAGTATTCGGCTCCTTGCGTCCGGTGCCGAAGAAGACCTTGGTGGTAAGGACGTATTCGTCCCGGGGCCAATCAAGCTCCTTCAGAGCCTTTCCCATCTCCAGCTCGCATTCTCCGTTGGCGTAGATTTCAGCGGTGTCAAATGTGTTGATGCCATGGTCCCAGGCAGCCTGCAGGCACTCCTTGACAATGCTGCCTTTTTGCGTCCCGCCGTAGGTCAGCCATCCTCCAAGGGACAGCACGCTGACCTTGAGACCTGTAGGGCCGAGGTGGCGGAACTGCATGTCCTTGGGGTCGTACGCGGATCGAACGGCAGGCATTTTGGCGGTTGACTGTTGTAGTAGCTGTGGAAAATGATGTGCAGTCTGTAGATTGTGACATACCCTGTTCAACAAAGCGAGCCCGGGCAACCTTTTATTCATCTACTTGCCCCTCTCGATGTCATCACCACGACGCCCACGACTGAGGGTATCCACTAGTACCCTGGTGGCAGGAAGCTTGACCTCATTGAACTCGCTGGCTGCCCCTCCTGGTCATCGTCATTGGATTGATCTGTATAAATCCATTGTGTGGGGATGTTTAGCGTGGACACGGAGGACCAGGTTCGTTAAGTCCGGTGTCCATCTCGCCCTTGTCGGCGATCAATTGAAAGTCCAAAGGGGTGATGTCTCCAAATCAAACCAAAGGCACTACTCGATATGAGTTCGCATTTTCAATTGACGGCCAGGTTCCATGCACGGGCTGCAGACCAATCGACACCGCGGCAGGTCTCTTATGCCGTCGTGTTTTGAAGGTCTAGACGCACCAAAGCACTTTATTGGCAGCATCGCGTGAGCGACATCAGAGTATGTGGCCCAACTTGGCTTGTTGCAACACATGCTTTGAACAATAGTTTATGCGATTTTAGCGGCTGGGCAATCGGTATTGGTTCGTGATGACGGAGGTTCAGCCGAGCACTCATGCCTTGGCTCTCTGTCCCTCTCACAACACATCTGCCTGACTTGGGATGCTCGAGAATTGATCGAGCTGCTGGCAAAGCAAGCGGGTCAACGTACTCAAGACGTTGACATACACTGCGATGGTGTCATGCTGAGTTCACCAGGCACGTAGAACGTCAACCCAATGTATGCTCTGGGCCGCTGGGTGTATCAAAGGTAACTCTTTGCGACACAGTCTTAGCCGTCGTCGAATTGCCACCTCGACGTAGTCTTGGATTTGACTGGATTTTAATTCATCAGCGGGCAGTCTGGTCGGTGTTGATGTATGCTTAGTATCAGTCTCTGTCTGACATGTGCCTCATCATACTGAGGGTCGCAGACCGCGTTCCACCAATGTGCGAGGCGTTGAGACATGGCGACGACAAGCATCAAACGGGGATGGAATTATTGATGCATGCCTATGATGACCGTACCATGGCGCTATGTTTGAGATACGGTGCAAAAACAATGTCAAGGGTATCGATCTGTGGGATTAAACAAAATTGACGCCGAACACCCGCTCCCTCTTGCAAAATAGCATCTGAATACCCGTAGGACAGAACCTGAGCTGTAGAAACCAAATTAGTGCTTCCAAAACTTCCACCTGGTACACTTGTGGCTGTCCTCGCTCCGAGCAAGATAGCGCTCCAGGACCTTCCAGCCCTCGTCGGGCAGGGTTTCGATGCAGTCGTTGAGGTGATCTATGCATGCTCGAGAAGCTGTCAGAGGTTAGTATGGCGTTCAACAACATCGGAGCATGAAAACTGAGGCCCACGTACGGATCATATCAACAGCACCGTCCGACTCGGCAGCAATGAGCATGCGTGTGGACTTGTAGCAGTGATAGCGCTGCTGAAGCTCCAGCATGGCCTCCCACAGCCCTTGTACGTCGATGGATTCGTCTGAAGAACAACGACGGGCATGGAGCATCGACGGTCGGCGAATGTGGAGTGACGTCTGCGCGGGTTCCGCTGCGGCGTCGAGTGTGGCCGGCGTGGGGACATGATCGAAGTGAACGGCCGACGTGGTCTCGATGATATGCTTCTCCGAGCAAGGGGTGATGAGATCCTCGGGCTCACTGTCACTGGTGTCGTACCATGACTTGGGTGAGATGCTCAGACGACTGAGGCGGGCTTGCTGGCGATGGGCCATGGAAGGCATCCTCTATTGCGGCGAACGATCCGAAATTCTTCCTTTCGGCTTGGGGACGTAGAAGTGAGGAGCTGGATCGCGTCGGGGGGCGTAGGGTCAAACGACACCATATATATTTGGTTGGCACTGGGGCCGGGTAAAGCAGACTTTGGGCCGACGGTCTAGGTTCATCCCTCCGAGGGTGCGCCAGCAACGAATGCTGCAGAACAGGGTGATCCTTACTGATGGGGCTCTGGCGGTGTGTCAGTGCTGCCCAAGCGAAGGCTTATTGGTGGTGGCGTGTTGACGTGTCGAGACCATGCTGTCAGGAAGCCCTTGGAGGGCATGATGAGAAAAAGCAAGACCAGAACGGGCGTCATGGCGCAGCGAAAGTGGGAGGGCCCATGCTCGGGTGGCATGAATGCCGGCAGATGGAGTGCGTAGGGCGGCAGGGCGGGAACCGGGAGGACGCGATAGGCCGGGGGTCTGGTAAGTGGTGGCGCTTGGGTCAGAGGATCACTGGCGGCGGGCGTGACATCAAGGTAGGGTGCAGCGAGTGAGACATCAATACCAGAGTCGCTACAGGTGAGATGCGGATGCTTCGGAAGGTGAGAACACCAGTTGTCAGGGGCCCAGGCTGAAAGGTGGACGTTATGCGAAGACCAGAACCATGTGTCGTAACTGTAGAGTCCATCTACCTTCATACTGTGGCATTGTAAGAGGTGATGTTCGAATGCAAAATCTCGGCCAAGACGCATCCTCACCGACGCTATGGCGCGCAGCCGGGCACCCTTCGTTAAGATGCTTGCGAAGATCGTCCTCGTCAGCTTGCGCAAGACAAACAAGGCGTGGTTAGTGCGGCCCCGATTTGCTGCATCACGGTGGAGAGTGTGGGTAGCCATGAGTTCTAGATGATAATTAAATTTGAAAAGCCTCGAATTTTTTTTTGTTCCCTTGCTTTTTTAAAATTGGGTCTTTTTCAAGTATTTTTTCCATAGGGCTGTCGGACCGGGCTTGGGAAAGCAGCATGAATGTTTTCAAGCTACCTAACTAAGTACGGCGAAGCCCAAGACCCGAGGCAGCTCATGGATAGCCACAGACGCCTGATGCCGCCAACTTTCAGGCATCGGAGATGATCACGCCTGTTTCTTCCCTTCACGTTGCAGGCGGGCATTTGCCCAACCACACTAGATAACGTGAGTGGTGGAGCAGCCTGGATTTAAACTTGTCTCGGGGGTACGACGACTGCCCTATGTGGTATAATCACGACCGTTTGTGTTTTATAAGTGGACTGTCGATGCCATGCGTGCACGAGACAGAAGACGTGGAAATTTCATGCCCGAAGCAGGGTAGGCTGAGTCGGGCATCCGTGATTTAAAGCCTTCGCAAGCATCGCGTGCTGGATCATGCACATGGTGTTTCTGTCGTCATGACACAGCAGGCATTGTTTTGCCGGTCATTGGCAGTCAACAAAGTGACGACCTTTTGCTCAAGACGGCTGTCAGGTGGCCGGTCCAGTTGATGGTGGCTTGGGGACATGAAGTGGAGGTGGGGGGCATTTTCTTGGTCGCTACTCCAGCCCGCTCCTGTCAAGCTATGCCTGAAGCATCAGCAGTAGCCGCAGCAGAAGAAGATCTCATTTTCCCACATGTTGCGCTAATTTTGTCCTCTTGAGCGACCAACCGGAGTGATATGCTGGATGCCTGGTCGATGGCAGTAAACAAAGCGGTCGGGCAACAGCTGGAATGCTCTCCGAGGCCCACATTCATGACGAGCAGCCATGCGATGGCCAGACCATTGGCCCTGGAGAGTCGCTTCACGCTATCCAACACATCCTCCAGCCAGCACGCAGCGCTGTCTGCTGTGGCTATGCTTGTGGCTTCGAGAGCTGGTGCGGGCGCCGGGTTCTGAGACGTCCCGACGCGTCAATCACGGCGGAGGCGGTGCTCTGCCACGCACTTCGCCCCAGCATTCGTTCTGGTTGACGGCATCACCCTCGAGTTCGTCCCTCATCGACTTGGGGCGCATTGAAGACTCACCAGGCTCTTCGCCAAACTCATTGACGCTGTGGAAAAGGCTACCTGCAATGTCTTCTCAATCGATAAAGGTTGCGAATCTACCCACCCATCTTTTCGTGTTTGGTTGCGCCTGGCCCGCGCTACGGCACCTGTGGCATTGTACATCGCTGCTGAATGGCTTGCGAAGCATTTTCTCGTCGTCGAGGTTTCATGAGCGCAGCTCAACGCCGGGAATGCTGGCATGCTACTGAAGATTTTTCACAACACGAGCCATGCATCCGACAAGCTCGATGGCCACGATGGGCCGGCGCGACGAGGCTTTACCGAAAGGCAGGCTACCTTCCTTCGTACGCCCACCAAGCTCGAGCGACGTGGATATCCTTGCACTTTCCTTTGATAGCCCTACACACGCTGCTTCGTTTGGCCATTCCTCCGAGCGACCCGGATTCAACGCCGTCCGCGAGCCTGAGCTCGACA
Organism: Verticillium longisporum; assembly: GCA_019188255.1. Lineage (NCBI taxonomy): Eukaryota > Fungi > Ascomycota > Sordariomycetes > Glomerellales > Plectosphaerellaceae > Verticillium > Verticillium longisporum. The sequence continues at coordinate 1,935,005 of JAETXT010000014.1, forward strand.
GCTTATGACAGCCTCAGATATCTGCTTAAACATGCACATCTGCCGACCGGCGACCGTTAAGCGTGAGACACAAGACAGCGTTCTCAACATGATGATCCTGGTCGACAATGGTGAACGTAGCTAGCATTACCGCCTGCAAAAAAGGCGCTTCAATCAGAAAGACCACTAGGAGAAGATCACTCTTGCTACAACCTCCTCTAAATGGTCGGCTGCAAAGTAAAGCCAAACCCTGCCTCCATGAATCTGGACCGGTCGAACGAAACAAAAAGAGCCTTCCCATTAATTTCTGGAACGAAGACGATGAGAAGAAGAGGAGACATGACAGATGTAGATCTTCCCTCCTTGGTAAGATGGCCTTGACGATGAGAGACGCGGGTGAATGACAGCAGATGAGGCCAACATCAAGACTTTCGGAAGTCCACTTCAAAGAATGTCCACTCAGGTGGCTTGGGGGGTCTTCCCATATCTACTCACAAGACCTCACCATATAGGGAGGTCATAATGACCATTTATGCCACTAGGAATGGAGCCCCCTCACGGGTGTCAAACGGTAGCTGTACAATCAGTTGAAAGTCATCGTGATCCTGACTGACAGATAGGGAGCCATGAGCAGCATTGCCACAATTTTGGTTCTGTTTTATATTCACAATTAATCACTATTCATGAGGGAAGAGTTACCACGGTGTCGTGTGGTGGCCGATGATGAATGCGCAGCGTCGTTTATGCACGGGCAACATAGCCGTCACTGAACCATGTCAGAGCAGTTGGATGAACAGCGTGAAGAGGTCTTCTGCAGGTGACATCCGCAGTCAACTGTCAGGATCCGGAGTACATCTGAAATCCGGGCCTCCGCAGCCCTTCTATATACGCTCCCGTCGTCTCAAGCCCTCAAACTAGCCCCTGAGCCCCCCTGTTCCTTGGCCCCGCAGGTGCCTCCTGACAGACGATTATGTATGCCTTCAAAGCAAGTTGAGAATTCACGTAGGTACGTCAATGGGACGTGCGGAACAAAAAGCGGTGCTAGCGGTGCAAGTCGCATCGATGAGAACACATGCCACAACACTGGGCCGATGTCATCATCTACAACCCATACGACGTGGTGCGGCCCTGTCTACACTGTGTACATAGTCGCGCCCCATCATGAATGCCACGAAGTGACGTCATAGGGCTGAGCGGCCGGATCCCGCCCTGCACACATCCTGCATGCTTGCACATTGTCGCATGGCAATCTGCTGTCACCTCGCCCTTCGTGCTGCCGCTGATCCTCCTTCAGGCCGGCCGGCAAAGGACAGCTCCGAAGGACGATCGTGATGGGCAGCACGGGGGCGAACACACCCTGGGAGACAACTCGAGGCACAAAACTGCGCCAGAGGAGAGGAGTTTCGACATGCTCCAGCGGTCACGTCACAAAATGTCATGATCAATAGGAGAAACCTAGCCCGAGGATGCTCTCCATTCTCTATGTGCTTTTATTCATATCATGGTAGGGCAAAACTGCTGTAATTCTTTGCCTGGCCCGACAGATCAAATCGCAGTTCAGAAACCGGGTTGCCGTTTTGGGATGCGGTTGCCAAGTGTCATCGTAAGCCTCGGCCTACCAAGCCGCTCAAGGACGTGGCTTCTTACCCTCGTTGACCGATGCTGCACGCGGTGCCGGGCCAGATTCGCTGTCGCTAACCAGAAACACAGCGCCGTGCTTGCAAGTGTTGCTTCCTTCATGACAATTGTGGGTCCAGAATGGTCGAGAGACTCGTACTCATCTTGGGAACGTTTACACAAACCTGGACAACTGAAAGATGAGTGAAGAGCTCGCTGCGAGCGCAAGCCCGGGAGGAACGGGGCCGGGAGCAACGGAACCGCGCCCCGTGAGCCCCAGGGTCCAAAAGCCTATTCATGGCATGTTCGACTCCGAGGCTACCTTTGTTGTAGAGCCTCTGGTTCTCATGGGACTCGATTGTTTGATGCATCGTGCTCATCTGTTTGGGTAAAGCCAGAAACACACGGGTTGGGGAGTTATTGGAAGCCGGCTCTCCTAGTCAGATGGGAGGGTGTGTAGAGTCAGGCTATCATCCCGTCGTGTGATAAGCCCGCACACCGGACTCGATAGTTTTACGGCTGCGAACCAGTTGGATGGGTCAAGTCGCCGGTACGGGCTTGTGGGGGACAAGTGTGCCGGAGAAGCGTATACGAAACTTTGCGCATCGCTCAATGACCACGCGCGCTTTGTTGAACGCGGATTTTTTTTTTTTGGCGACGGCGACAGGTCCAAAGTGTCCCAGTCAAGACGTATAGGAGCGGCTGAGAGACCGCAGTTTGTGCTGTTGTCAGCTGAGGACCGACGACCAGATCGGGACAGATGTGTGAGCATTCGCATTCAGCGGTCGCTGGAGCCTGATTGACGACGGCAGGGCTTATTTATTCCCAGGCTGACTTGTATCGGGACAATCCTCCGTCGGCAGAAATGAAAATTCGGTGAGAGCGACTGCAGCTCGTCCGCAAAGCCACGTCCACGTGTGACATGTTGCGCGATCGTGAGGACGGCACGACGGGTCATCGGACGGCGCTGAGGCTAAGCATGTACACTTTGCCCGCACATGTGATTCTCTGCGAAAAGAGGCGGGCGGCCTGCACAAGTATCACACCTTGTTGCCCTGCTGCGCTGTATCCTATCTGCAGTTCTCAACAAGCATATCTTGCCCGTGTGAGAGGACCATATCTCTGGCGGACGGGGGATCAAATGGTCAACAGTGTAACACTGCCTGAATCATTTCGTACGTGCGGCGGAGCGCCACAGGCGCGTCATAATTCGGGCGATTGGACCCTGATCTTCCACACCCAGGGGGCGAGTGCGGCTTGGGGCCAAGACCCCAAGCAGCCCCGCCAAGCCCGCACTGAGACGTGCCTTTGACGAGTCCATCACGACATGGAAGCGCAAAATCGCCTCCCAAGGCGACTCGAGTCATCGAGAGACGCTAGGAGGCGGCGGCCCCTCGAGTGCCAGTGTCGAGGATCCCTCCTCGTGTCTGACCGCTCTTCCAGATGAGTAGCCGTCACTCTGACTAGATACGGCTGCACGTGTTACGAGCGTCTGAGCTGAGACGAGACAGGTGACCTCGACAAATTGTACCCGGCGTCGTCTCGCGCATGAAAAGCAAAAGAACAGGTGCCTGTACTAAGGTACCTACCTACCTAAGGAAGGTACCTAGGTAGGCACCTAGGTGGGAGGGCTCAACTCAGCACCCCGCCAGCCAAGACCAATAACCCGCCTGCCCAGTGCCCAGCATCTCAGCGCCCCAGTACCCCAGCGGCCCAGCGCGCGAGGTACTTGTAGGTGCCTACCGACTCCACCACAGCCTGCTTGGCCCAGTCTGCCTGCCCTGCAACCCCGAACCCGAGAAGCCCCGCAAAAAGCGCACCAAGTGCATGTTCCTCCTCATATTAAGCCTGCCTGCCTGCCCGCAGGCTCCCGCGTGCGTGCCTGCGTTGGTCCTCCGCCTTCTGCATTCAGGCTCATCCCGCACCGCACTGCGTTCTATCCGTCCAGCACATCGAAATCACCAAATCCCACTTGCCTCTTTGCAGCCCACCCATCTCCCTGCGAGCCAGCGTCGATTCGATCTACCTACAACTATCCCGCATCCCCCATATTTGTCGACGAATCTCTCGCAGACCCCTTTCTCTGTACCTCTCAACGTGCCTGGCCCCCAGGTACAACCCTCGTCGACTCGCCCGGTCTAGCCCTCGACTCCAACAAAGGACCGCCCTCAGCAGTTCTCAGCTCCCCAACGCCAGACCACTCCAGACCACACACAAAACCTTGAGGTCTCCCGGCCTTCCTGTCGGCCTTCCAGCCGAACCCTTGCCATACCTTCGCTTCGTCACGCGAAACGAATCGAAACGACCATACCGCCTGGCTGGCCGACGAGCATAGCCTCTGTTGGATTACACGCGTTCCAGTCCGTCGCTCTAGACTACAAGAACGCAGCTCCATCCTCACTGCCCGCTTACGACCTCTCCCGCCCATCACAGACGACAACAACCACCCAACATGGCGCCCGGGTCCTCAGATCACCAGTCCTACTACCGCAGTAGCGGCCACACCGCCGCCGCAACACGGCCTTTCGGCGCCAACCCCGACACGTGGATTCAAGTCACCGAGATTGATGACGACGACCTGCAGTTTGGCGGCAAGTCTCTGAGCGAGTGGTACGAGGAGGAGCGTCGCCGCCAGAGCCACGGCTGCTCGTCTGATGAGGAGGAACGTGGCCGACAGAGGGTAAGTTGCCAGTCACCTCCATGCGCCTCGACGTGTAGGGCGACAGACGACTAACAGATTAGGTTCGCAAGCACTACCAGCACACCAAGAAGAGCGACAAGAAGCACTGAGCTCCAAAGTAGCCCCATCGCGATCACCACTTCCCACGCTCCTCTCGCCGATGTTGCGGACTCTTCCCTACAGCATTACAATACTTTCCTTCGTCATCGGCATCCTCCATCTGGCGTTTGCTTTTTCTTACAGCGTTGCATGGTCAGCTTTCTCATTAGACGGAGCACGATACCACGATCACGGCCGCATGGCACATTACCGCATGGCACAGTCATTTGAGAGGCGGCAATTAGAGCGTCGCGCTCCTCCTGCTTTTCGTCCCCTTTTCCCCTTCTAGAGCTGGGCCGTCGCCTTACTCTTCCGACCCGACTGGCGCATCGATACCAACTTGATTTTTGGCGTGGAACCAGACCTTTATACCCTGTGGCCGCTGGCTAATCCCTATGGCCAGGCAAGAAGCCTCAGTCCCCGGTAGCTGAATTGAATTTATGCCCAGGTCCCTTCGTCGTCAATCTCGTATGAGTTGCAGATAGTTGATGGGCTCGTCTGCTCGTCACTGTATCGGGATGCGTTTTGAGGGCCACGACCTGTTCTGTTGTCTGTTTGCGAGGTAGGCCTGTAAAGTAAGCAGTTGGAGTAACTGAAGAGTTCAGGGCAATGTACGAGTTAGCACCGGGCTAGCTCCTGTCACCGAAGCCTTGCGACGCTGACGTAATCACGGCCTCCCGCTCGCCTCGAGTCACCCGGATCTTGCATAGGTAGCCTACTGGGAATTCAATATCTGAACTATCTCATGCATTTGTAGCGTAACATTTTTGAATGCTAGGCCAACCAGAAAGATTGAATTACTTTGATTACAATAAGATGTTGCGCTCAGAGGTCCAGAGGAAACGGTCTATGTGCAGCCCCCGTTCATAATGCTGTGAAAGTGAAGAGGCCAAGAATGTACTTGGGTTGGGTGGTACAGTTGAAGCAAACCACGTCGTGGCCCAATTTTTTTGCTCGTGCCCGGGTCGATAAAACCCTGAACGTAGTCCTTTCGATGAGCTGACAGCTGTTCTCTCGGTGGGCATCCAGATGTGTCGTTGGCACTAAAAACAATAAGTGGAAGTGACCCATCACAAGCCTCCTTGCAGCCTAACCCACCTTCCTTCCTCGGACATTCGAGGTGACCAATTCATGTTGCGTCCGCCATGACGGTGGCCGGCTTATCCCGGACGCTGCCTATCTCAGCCTTTCTCTATCCACCTCCAAGACTCACCAGACGCAACTAGACTGCTTGGCATTTGTGCGGTTGGTGACCTGCATGTAAGTCAGGGTTTTGATGGTACGATGATACTCAGAAATCCGAGGTAGTGGTTCCCGGCCAAATTTATTACCACTTTCAACCTAGATAATGAAAAGAAAAATGAGAAAAGGCCCCCACCAACAGGTCAAGAGCCCTTCATGTGGGATTAAAGCTCGAGCGGCGTGGCGAGCTTGGCGTCTGTGGAAAACTACAAATAGAGGTGTGTCGCTGGCGTGGAACTGCACCCAAACTTTTCATCACCGAGAAAAAGAATCTCAGCAGCATCTTTCATCGAATCTTTCACTATGAAGACCACTTATCTCACGTCCCTCCTCCTGGCTTCTGTCAACGTCGCCCTGGCAGTCCGATGCCCAAGGTCGAAGCACGAAGTGTAGAGACGGTCCTCTACAAGCGTGGCGAAGTCCTGAACGAGCGCGATTTGAATCTAGCTGCCCGCCACGGGGTTGACGCGAACGAAAGCATGAGGCTGCAGATTCTACCCCGAAGAACATCTCCTGTGCTGTGAGCTAACTATGGGCAGTGTTCCGTCACTCGCTTGTGAAGCGGTCTGACGGAAATGATATCACCATTTGGGTGCACAACAGCTTCAACGAAACTCTCAACTCCCAGACAGGAGGTGCTGATGAAGCTTCGACACCTGTCAACAAGCGGGCGCAAAGTGTCAATGTTCCTGGAAACTTCTTCTACACAGGCCATTGGTGGCAGTCTCGGTCTGACGCTTGTGGACACAGCAGCTTCCAGAGTCTGACCAGCGCGACTGTTGGGGCTTACACTGGCGGCGTAGAAGAAATGTCCCGCTGGGGTCATCGCACCCGAGGCGGCTTCGAGCTTCATTTCCAGATCGCGTCGACAAATCCCCTTCTGGTCGTTGCCGGGTCCAACAATGGTGCTAACGCTGGCTTCTACGCGAAAAGAAATGACAAGCCACACATGGAGAGGATGGTCGGCACCTACGACATCGGCGACCTCGCGCAGGATTCCTTGCGCTTCGCGAAGTCCTTCAGCCCCAATGGCCAAGGCGTTCGCACGGCTGCAACAGGTGACATGAACTGCAATGCAAACAACTCTGGCAAGGCAGGAGTGACGTGGACTATTCGCTCTGTTAACCACAGAGCCTAATTACATACGGATAGACGGGAAGCTTGGTATTGGTAGATGTGTTCCTTGGGTTTCGGGGTCTATACTGCGTATAGATTCTACCTCTATATCAAATACACTTCCTGTTCCCATGATTGTGACCAGTGACGAAGTTGGACGTTAATACCCTTGTTGAAGTAAAGCGTCGTTAGTCTGTTCTGACTAGGAAATTACCAATGATTTCCTACCTGGGGACTTATCATAATGATAACCCGGTAGTAAGGAAACTCAAAGAGAGCTTCTACTGCCCCTCCTCATCGCCGTCTTCTTCCCTACCCCGACTCGCGGCCTTGATTTTGTTATCCTTAACATTTTGTCCCTCGTTCTTTTCATTCTCATCTTCGGCTTGCTTGTCATTCGATTTGTCACCACCGTCTCCCTCGTCTTTGGACCCATTGGTAGCCTGCCCACCAGACTCCTTGCCTTGGGAGTCTTCGCCGTCTGACTTGGTGTCCGGCTGGTTTTCGGACTCACTGTCAGCCTGGTCGCCAGCCTTGTTGCTGTTCTTATTCAGACCTTTCGCGGACTCGTCTTCCTTCTTGGTCTTGTCCTTATCATCGCCGGCGGATTTCATGCCTTTCCCGCTTTGCTTACGACCACCCTCCTTACTGGCAGCTTCCTCCTCCTTCTGCTTGCGTTCGGCCTCGGCCTTCAGCTTTCTGTTCTTCTCCTTTTCCTTCTTCTCCAGCGCTGCCCAATCGACTTCCTTGTTTGGGAGGTTCTCATGGACTCTGTCCGAAAGGCCTTGACCCAGACGAGGGGCGGCCGAACCAACCTTGGCCCGACCGACAAGGCTGACGAAGATTGCAACACCAACAATACCTGTCAGAATGAATCTGTACTTGGTGTACCAGGGCGGCGTCCAGCCACGCGTTGTCGCGCGAGCATCGGCCAGGTAAAGGCCTGTGAAAGCGGAAAATTGTGTGATCAACGCCGCCTCGATCGGCATGAACAGGGTAGGCCACGCAACGACAGGCGCGAGGACGCCCATACCATAACGGAAGTTTGTGCGCGAAGACAAGATGGTCTTGGCCGTGTATTCCATGCCCTTCATACTGATTAGTGGGAATCGCACACGGTCTACCATATTTGATTGCTCACCCAATGCACAGCGCCCAGAAATGAGATGATGACGGCGCCGTAACCTAGCTGCACTGGCTCAAGGAAGTCAAGCCAGTATTGCGCCGATTCGTGGTTCATGTGAATGTGATTGATCAGTGTCGAAGAGGACGGCCAGTCCGTGTTGAGGTCCCAACTCAAGTAGACTGTGGCTAGTGATGTACCAAGGTAGGGGATCGTGCCGGCGAGGCCAAGCCAATAAGGCTGTTTGGGCACATCGGAAAGCTCAAAAGTGTCTCTTACGATACCCTAAAAGTGGTCAGCGTTATTAGGTTTCGACCGTAGAAGTGTAGAATCTGTTACCAAGTCGTGCGCGAGGCCATCTTGCACACTGTCATTGTTCTGTGCGGCCGGACTGGGCTCGAAAACCTGGCGTGTAGACGAATCGACAGAAACATCTCCAGGACGAGACTCAATCTTCTTCTTGCCAACTTCCTTTTCGGCCTTGACATCAATCTTATCGTAGGGGCTGTTCGAGTACTGGCGTCTCGAAGGGTAGAGGGCAGCGACGGTCCTACTCTGAAGGCCTCCGTATCTCGAAATTCGATTTCCCTGTGTCAAAATCTGAGCTGCCAAAGGGGTCGAAGCTCGCGGTAGGAGACGGGCCGCCGCTCTCGTGGAGTGAAGCATGGTTGCGTGGACGGCGCCGTTGTCAATGGAAGTCTGGCAAGAAGAGGCTTATGGTGCTGCGACTAATGGATGTGCTATGAACAACAAGAGGCAGACGATCAGTGTATCGCGCCAGGGACACCAATGGTTAAAGAGATCACGAACATTACCGAAAGCTCAAAATACAAGCTCCTGCCTGCAACCGGCTCCTTGTTGAGCTCCAAGGTCCAATTGACCATGTTGGAAAGCATGTGTTACAAATGACGTAATGCAGTGATGAGCTCAACGGCTGAGAAGCTCCGACTTGGGTAACAGCCCCTCGTTTGGGCCTAGACTTACGCCCAACCATGATCGCCGATGCGCAGCACGCTCCCCCGTCCGTCGTTCTTTCCTTTGCTCGCACGCAGCGGGGAAAGTCAACTTGCAGCCAGCGTCATCATCCGCTGAGTTCCCACACCGTCATCCTTCCGCCAGGTCCCATCTTGCCAGCATTGTCGACGGTGATCCGAATCTAGTCCTTTGCCTTGTTTATCCACTTTCTACAGATTCAGAGTTTGAGATATCCCCCCCTTTCAGCTGTCCAGTGCCACCATTTCGATTCAGTACCAACCTCCGTCCGCTCGAGACCCGGACCCCTCCTCGGTAAACCCAAAATCACTGCGCTGCTCACGCACCTCTAGCCATCACTGACCGAGCTGCATAATTGCTAGACGATCTTGTCACGTCGACCTCTCACAACCGCATCTTCGAACCCCCCGAGACCTACCGAGCGCGAACCTCTCCCATTCCGAGCCTCATGTCGCGGCGGAGCGGACCCCAATAACCGTAATCACGATCCCTGCCCGGGTCACGGCAATTAACTACCGCCGTCATGTTGGAAGGCCTGGTTGCGGGCCTGCTCAACAGGTTCCTGGGCATGTACGTCAACAACTTCGACCCCAAGCAGCTCAAGGTCGGCATTTGGTCTGGCGATGTCAAGCTGCGCAATTTACAGCTTCGCAAAGAAGCACTCGACCAGCTCAAACTACCCATCAACGTCCTCGAAGGTCATCTCGGCGAGCTGACCTTGATCATCCCTTGGTCCAACCTCAGTGGTGCGCCCGTCAAAGTCTTCATTGAGGACGTCTTTCTGCTGGCGTCCCCGAAAGAAGATGCGGCATACGATGAAGACGAGGAGGAGCGGAGGAAACAGCGCATCAAGATGGAGAAACTTGACTCTGCTGAGCTTCTCAAGGAACGATCACAAGAGGGCCTCAGTTCCGAGGAGCAAAAGAAGAACCAGAGCTTCACCCAAAGCCTGGTGACAAAAATTGTGGACAACCTGCAGGTCACGATCAAGAACATTCACGTCCGCTACGAGGACTCCATCTCTACGCCTGGCCACCCCTTTGCTCTGGGTGTTACCCTTCAAGAGTTTAGTGCCGTCAGTACAAACGGCGAATGGACACCTACCTTCATCCAGGACTCGACAAAATCGACCCACAAACTCGCCAAACTCGGCGCGCTTGCTGTGTACTGGAACACAGATACAGAGCTCTACGGGCCCGGTCGAGAGATCGATCAGGAGGACAGGCCCACACTGACACACGAGGAGATGGTTGCCAATTTCAAAGGCATGATCGCAAAACCCGACGAGGCCAAACCTGACTACCAGTTTGTGCTGCGCCCCGTCAGCGGGCAAGCCAAGATTGTTCTCGACAAGACAGGTGACATTCACATACCCAAGACCAAGGCAAGTCTCTTGTTTGAGGAGATTGGTCTTGTGCTGGATGACGACCAGTACCGAGATGGCCTCATGATGGTCGACCTTTTCCACTACTTCATCCGGCATCAAGAATACAAGAAGCTACAGCCCAAGGGTGTCACGCCCAAGGAAGACCCTCGAGCGTGGTTCAAGTTTGCAGGTGACGCCATTCTCGGCAAGATACACGAGCGCAACAGACGCTGGTCGTGGGAATACTTTCGCGAGCGCCGCGACGACCGAAAACGATATATCGAGCTGTTCAAGAAGCGAAAGCAGCAGCAGCAATTCTCTGCAGAAGAGTCTGCGGATATCGAGGCGCTCGAGCAGCGGCTCGACTACGAGGACCTGCGTTTCTGGAGGTCGCTGGGTCGGAATCAACTCAAGAAAGAAAACGCCGCTGCTCTGAAGAGTAAGCCGGCGCAGCCCCAACAACAGGGCTGGCTTGCATGGGCATGGGGTTCCAAACCGGCCGAAGAGCAGCACAGCGACATGGAAGAAAACACGCAGATCACAGAGGAGCAGAAAAAGGAGCTCTATGATGCCATTGATTGGGATGAAAAGACAGCTCTCGCCGAGTCGGTTGACGTTCCGAGGGATAGTGTCAAGATGCAAGTCGAGGCTTCTTTGAGCACCGGCAGTTTCACCTTGAAGAAGAACCACAACGGCAAACTCAAGGATCTCATCAGTCTACACTTTGACGTCTTCAAGGCCAAGGCCCTTCAGCGCCCCGACTCTTTCCTTGCCGCCCTCAGCCTCGGCGGTCTGCGTGTCAACGATGGCACCACGCCGAACAGTCTGTTCCCTGAGATTGTTCGTGTCAAGGACTCGCCGGAAACGCAAGAGCGCAAGGCTTTGACCATCGAAGAGCTAGAGAGCTGTGACGATGAGCCCTTCTTCAACATTGAGGTCGAGCAGAACCCCATCGACCGCGAGGGTGATGTAGCCGTCGTGGGGTCGCTCAAACCGTTGGAGATTGTCTGGAATCCCAACTCAGTCGTCGGCGTAGCTGACTTCTTCCGCCCTCCAGAGCGACACATGGAGTCCATCAGTGCGCTCATGGAGTCGGCTGGCGCCACTGTCGAGGGCTTTCGCGAGCAGACCCGCGCAGGATTGGAGTTTGCGCTCGAAGAACACAAGACAATCAACGCTCAACTCGATCTGCAAGCACCGTTGATCATCGTCCCAGTCAGCATCGCCACCAAGGAGTCCACCTGCTTGATACTGGATGCTGGCCACATCAGCGTCAACAGCAAACTCGTGGACCAGGACACGATGAAGCAGATTCAGTCCAAACAGCGACAGCAATACTCAAACGAGGATTTTGAACGTCTCGAGTCTGTCATGTATGACAAATTCTTGGTCAAGCTGACGTCGACACAAATGCTTATTGGACCGTCGATCAAGGCCACCAAGAAGCAGCTCATTGATCGGGACGCCTCGCAGCCGTTGCACATTGTTGACCAAATCAACATCGATTTCGTCGTGGAAACATCCATTCTTCCAAAGGCGCCGAACCTGACCAAGCTCAAGGTGTCTGGCCACCTACCAGTCCTGCAGGCGGCAATGTCCGACGCAAAGTACAAGAACCTCATGCGCATCATAGATGTCGCGATTCCCAAGTTCGGCGATGACAAGACAGCCCAGAACAAGTCCAAGGAACAAGCTAGACCAACGTCGCGGTCGTCCAAGGCTTCCCGACCACGCCTCGCCAGCTCTGCCTCTAATCGGTCTCGCAAGGATGCCCGCCGCAAGTCATCTCAATTCCCATTCCTACAACAGCAGACCGCCATTGTCATTGACGACGATGATCTCGATGAGGATGACAATGACAATTACGAGGATGCTTCGGACGGCGTTGATAATGAGCAGATCACGATGCAGCAGCGATCGTTCGAGCTCAAGTTCAAGGTCGACACGCTCAAGGGATCACTCTACCGCAGCGACCCCGACAGAAAGAAGCCAGATCAATTGCTCGTAGAGCTTGTCGCTAACGACTTCGACCTGGAATTCTTCTTGCGTCCCTACGACATGTCGGCCGAGGTGTCTCTTGGTTCCGTGACCATGGATGACTTTGTGGATGACCCACCAGCCGAGTTTAAATCGATCATCTCTTCGGGCGATGTGGAAGATCGCGAGCAGAAGTGCAGTCTCGTCAAAGTCAAGTTCACCAAGGTCAATAGCCAGTCGCCAGAATTTATGCCCGTCTACGAAGGCGTCGAAACAAATGTCACAGCAGCCATTTCGACCATCAACCTGATCGTGACGAGAAAGACGCTGCTCACTTTGCTAGACTTTATCCTTGCAACCTTTACCGGCGACAACAACGAGGCCGTATCCAAACGGGAGCAAAAGGCAATTGAAGCTGCCGAGAGCGACGAAAACGAGGTCGAGGTGGCGGTAGACACCCCCACCGAGGACGCCCAAGCCAACACAGCATCAATTCGGGTCAAGGTTGATCTCAAGAGTATCAGGCTCATCCTGAACAATGACGGCATTCGGCTGGCAACTCTCTCGTTCAACCACGCTGACGTCGGGGTTTTCTTACGGGGCAAGACCATGCGCGTGTCTGCTAAACTGGGTGACCTGAACCTCGTTGACGACGTCAACCAGGGAGTGCCCGACGATTCGCCCCTCCGCCGGCTCATTGCCATCGAGGGCGACGATTTGGCTGATTTCAGATACGAGACGTTTGACGCCGAAAACCCTAAGACCTACCCCGGCTATGACTCCTCCATTTTCTTAAGGGCTGGTTCTTTCAAACTCAACTTCCTTGAGGAGCCGTTCCGCAAGATTATCGATTTTGTCGTCAAGTTTGGCAAGATGCAGGCCATTTTCAATGCGGCCCGCCAAGCTGCCGCCAACCAGGCAAATCAGATCCAGCAAAGCACGAGCAGGTTTAAATACGATGTGGTCGTCAAAACGCCCATTGTAGTTTTCCCACGGGTGGTGCAGCTTGGCCAGCCAAAACGCGACCTCTTGACAGCCTACCTCGGCGAGATTTATGCGCAGAATAAGTTTGCGCCACTTGACGACCCAGAGGACGCACAGATTGCTACGAAGATCTCAGCCGGCATTCGCAATATTCGTCTGACATCTGATTTCAATTACGAAGATGAGAAGTCCGAGGAACTGGAGCTCATCGACCACGTGGATCTTGGATTCAATGTCACGTACGCCGAACACCGGCACGGCAAAAAACGACCTGAATTGGAGATTCAAGGCACCATGTCTGACTTTAACCTCAAGCTGACGCAATATCAGCTCAGATTTCTGATGGAGATCTCCAAGTCTGTACCAGCCGCCTTTGCGAGTGACTCGGATGCGCAGGTCGAGTCGGCCGAACAGGATGTTGACGAAGACACCCTGAAGCGCGCCAAGTCAATGCCAGTTGAAAAAGCGTCCGGCGACGATGACCAGCTTGTCGACCTGAGCCCGGAGCTCAGATCGCGTGACAAGACGTGGACTACGCTGGATCTCGTCTTTCAGGTGCAAACTATTGGCATGGAACTCATCATGGCGCCCGAGGATAAGCCTGTTGGCAATATTGAGACGGCCAGTCTCTCAAGGTTTTCGCTGGACGACACGAGAGTCAAGACGCGGATGCTCAACGATGGGTCTCTCGAAGGCGAGTTCCTCATTCGTTCGTTCACAATTCATGACAGTCGGTCCCGCGACGCCAACAAGTACCGTCGTATCATGACATCGCTCAACAAAGATGTCCAACAGCTCATGGCGAGCGTCACCATGACTGGTGGAAAGGACAAGAGTTTGATTGCCATGATAACGGTGGATAGCCCTCGCATCATCTTTGCGCTTGACTACCTCTTTGCTATCCAGAACTTTGTGACAGTCGGATTGACGGCCGAGGATCCCCTCGCGATAGACGATGAATCGTTGCTCGACGTGCAGTCTGCCGAAGAGTCGGATGCGGATCTTGACGCTGCATCCTCACGAGCAGTCTCGACTAAGCGTACAACGGCCAGCCAGCAGGTCGACACAACAGAGGCCACAGCCGACCACGGCGACGACGACAAGACACCATCAGCCATGAATGTTGCGTTTAGAGTCAACGTCGTAGACGCACAGGTGATTCTTATTGCAAACCCACTAAGCTCGAGCTCTGAAGCTATAGTTCTCGGCACGAAGCAGGTTCTGCTATCTCAGCAGCATGCCTTGACTTTTCAGGTTTCAGAGATTGGGATGTTCATGTGTCGAATGGATAAGTTCGAAGACTCGCGACTCCGCGTTCTCGACGACTTCTCGATCCAGATGTCCATGGACAGCTCCAAACCAGGTCTGACGAGCATTCACGTCGACGTAGAGCCGCTCATCCTGCGCTTATCTTTGCGAGATATCCTCTTGGCCTTACAGATTGCTAGCAAGGCCACTGAGCTCTCCGGCAACCAGCCCCAGAATGACCCCAAGCCTTCGGCGGTGGACGAAAAGGCTCGACAACTGCAGCAGGCCGGACTAAAACAACGTACAGCTAGCGGTAAGGGTCCGTCAACGCTTGCAGCGCGCACGCGTGTCACCAAGAGCGCAGGTCCCGGTGCCAAGATTGCAGCTGCGCAAGGCAGCCAGGCGGACGAGTTTGAGAGTGATGGAGCCCTACAAAAACCTCCCCGCCAGCATGAAGAGCTTACGGCAACAATTGACGGCATTCGGATCGTGCTCATTGGAGACACACACGAACTGCCCATCTTCGACTTGGGTATCAAAAGTCTCACGGCGACAGCTGAAGACTGGTCGTCGAATCTCAAGGCCGGCACGGCAGTCGACATTTACATGAATGTGTACAACTTTTCCAAGTCCTCGTGGGAGCCGCTGCTGGAGCCTTGGCAGATGGGCGTCGGCATTGCGAAGGAGCAAGACACGGGACTTCTCTCCATTGATGTCACGTCTAAAAAGGTCTTTGATGTAACGCTCACAACGGCTACCATTGCTCTGGCATCCAAGTCTTTCGCCTTCCTCAGCCAGGACGAGGATGTCCTCGGCAAGCCCCGCGGTGTCGACGCGCCCTACCGCATTCGTAATTACACGGGTTTCGAAGCAGTAGTCCAGTCCAAGAGCACTGTCACCGACGAGGTCACAACAACACGCCTCGAAGATGGCCAGCAAGTGCCTTGGAGCTTTGAACCCTGGGAGAAGATGCGCGAGAATCTCTTGGCGGAGAGTAGTTCCAACGATGTCACGATCCAATTGGAAGGCAGCGGCTTCGACCCGGTCAAGAGCGTTCGTCTCAATCGCGAGGGCGAGTTCATCTACGGTCTGCGTCCTAAGACGGACAATGTTCTGCACCGAATACTCGTTGAGGTCAGCCTTGGTCAAGACAATGTCAAATACGTCACGCTTCGTTCGCCTCTGGTCGTTGAAAACGATACGCAGATCCCGGTCGAATTGGGAGTCTACGATGCGGAGGAGGGTCACCTGCTGAAAATTGAAAAGATCTCCCCCGGCGAGTCGCGCCCCGCCCCGGTCGGTGCCGTCTTTCTCAAATCGTTGCTCATCAGGCCTGACTCAGGGTTTGGCTACGCGTGGTCGTCAGAGACGCTTTGGTGGCGCGATCTGCTCAAGCGACCCACGAGAACCATGGTGTGCAAGGGTGAGAACGGGGACCCATTCTACTTTCAAGTCAACGCGACCTTTGATAAGGCCAATCCTTTAACCAGGTGAGTGTGTCCTGCTGCAGACAGGCTCGAATAGTCACTAACAAGACTAGGAACTACCCGTACATGCGGCTCAAGATTTCGCCGCCCATCGTCCTCGAAAATCTGCTCCCTCACGACTTCAAGTACCGCATCTATGACAAGGATACGAAGAAGGACTGGACCAACTTCTTGCGCAAGGGCGGTCTGAGTCCTGTGCACGTTGTTGAGCTTTCACACCTGCTCCTCCTGAGCATCGACATGCAAGATACCGTGTTCAAGCCCAGTGATTTTGCCGTGGTGAACCCAGGCCATTCAGACGAGTTCAAGAAGGAAAAGAAGCTCATATGCAAGGACCAAGATGGTCTTCAGCTGACGCTTCAGCTGCATTACTTCAAGATCCCCGATAGCGGTGGCGCGTTCCGCGTGACTGTGTACAGTCCCTACGTCATCCTCAACAAGACTGGTCTCGACCTTAGCATCCGAGCAAAGAGCTTCATGCAGAGCGCCAAGGCCGCAGCGGGTCAGTCGCTGCTCACACAAGGACTGGAACCAGGCCAAGAACGTCCCAAGGCCACGCCTTTCATGTTCTCCTATGGTAATGATGATAACCGCAACCGCACGCTCCTCAAGATTGCCGACTCGGAGTGGAGCAAGCCGCAATCTTTCGATGCCATCGGCAGCACCAATGAAGTTGTTTTGCCGTCCACGAAGAAGAACAGTGAAATTCACGTTGGTATCACGATCGAGTCTGGCGAAGGCAAGTACAAGATGACCAAGGTCGTAACTCTGGCGCCGCGGTTTGTCCTCGCCAACAAGCTTGACGAAGAGATTAATGTCCGCGAGTCGAGCGCTTCCGGCTTCATGACGCTCAAGCCCGGCGCCCTACAACCCATCCACTTCATGCAGAAGACGGCAGTGAAGCAGCTATCGCTTTGCCATGCCGGCATGAATAATGACTGGACCTCGCCGTTCAACATCTCCGACATAGGCACGACACACATCAAAATTGCCAAACACGGTCAGCGTCAGAGGCTCATCCGTGCCGAAATCCTCATGGAAGCCGCTACTGTGTTCGTGCACCTCAGTATGGAGACAAAGAACTGGCCTTTCTCCATGCGCAACGAGAGCGATACCGAGTTCACCTTTTACCAGGCAAACCCGAATGTGGACGAGGACGGCGTCGAGGACCGGTCTGGCTGGAAGCCCATCCGTTACAGACTGCCTCCACGCAGCATCATGCCCTACGCATGGGACTATCCCGCGGGCAAGTTCCGCGAGATTGTTCTGAACACCCAGGGCAAGGAGCGCCATGTCAAACTGGCCGAGATTGGCAATCAGATTCCCATGAAGGCTGTCACTGCCTCGGGCCAGCAAAAGATCATCGACATCAACGTAGCCGCTGATGGCCCGACGCAGACCCTGATCCTCTCGAATTATCGGCCGTCCAAGAGTCTCTACCGCCAGAAGTCCAGGTCGGGTTCCCGCACAAACAACGCCGAGTGCTTCGAGGTCAAAAGCCAGGAGACAGGCGCTACGTTCCGCGCCCAGCTCAAGCTGTCTGGCATTGGCATATCGTTGATCAACTCACAGCTGCGAGAGCTTGCATACATCACATTCCGCGACGTGCAACTGAGGTATCAAGAGTCGCAGTTATATCAAACCGTGAGCCTGGCGGTCAAGTGGATACAGATTGACAATCAACTGTACGGGGGTCTGTTCCCAATGATTCTATATCCCAGCGTCGTGCCCAAGAAGGCGCAGGAGGTCGATGCGCACCCCTCACTGCACGCCATGGTCACCCGAGTCAAGGACGACTCCTACGGCGTCCTTTACATCAAGTACGCCACGCTGCTTTTGCAGCAAATGACGGTCGAGCTTGACGAGGACTTTGTCTACGCCGTGCTCGACTTTTCCAACATTCCTGGCGCCGCATGGTCCAATAGTCCTGATCAAGGCAAGCTCTGTGATGAAGAACTCGACATCCCGGAGCCGAAACAGCAGCAATCAGGTCAGGACATATATTTTGAGCTACTCAATATCCAACCCATGCAGCTGGATCTCTCGTTCATGCGCACCGAGCGCGTCAACGCTGAAGACAAGACATCGTCCCGCAATCCACTCATGTTCTTCCTCAATGTTATGACCATGGCCATCGGCAACGTCAACGATGCCCCTATCCGGCTTAACGCATTGATGCTCGACAACGTGCGCGTCTCTGTGCCGGCACTGACCCAAAACATCTCCAACCACTACAGCCAAGAAGTGCTCTATCAGGTTCACAAGATTCTCGGCTCGGCAGACTTCCTCGGCAACCCTGTCGGCTTGTTCAATAACATCAGCTCGGGTCTCACCGATGTGTTTTACGAACCATACCAAGGCCTGATCCTCTCTGACAAACCAGAGGACTTTGCGCTCGGCGTAGGCAAGGGAGCAGCATCGTTCGTGAAGAAGTCGGTCTATGGCTTTACGGATTCCTTTTCAAAGTTCACCGGCAGTCTGTCCAAGGGCCTCGCCGCGGCCACGCTTGATAAGCAGTTCCAGGACCGTCGACGCATCACGAGGGCGCGAAACCGACCCAAACACGCTCTCTATGGCGTCACGGCGGGCGCAAATTCCTTCTTCACCAGCGCCGCATCTGGCGTCGGAGGCCTCGTCCGCAAGCCACTCGAGGGAGCTGAGCAGGAGGGAGCAATGGGTTTCTTCAAGGGCATCGGTAAAGGCGTGGTTGGCTTCGCCACCAAGCCTGCCATTGGCGTACTTGACATGGCTTCGAATGTTTCCGAGGGAATCCGCAACACAACCACCGTCTTTGATGGCTCTGAGCTTGAACGTGTGCGATACGCGCGCTTCATTCCGGCCGACGGCATTGTGCGGCCCTACAATGGACGCGAGTCCATGGGGCAATACTGGCTCAAGCAAGTCGACAATGGGAAATATTTCAACGAGCAGTACATCGCTCACCTGGAGCTGCCTCGAGAAGACATGGTGGTCATGGTTACCTACTCACGCATTCTGCTCATTCGCAGCCGGCGGCTTACATCTGAATGGGACGTGCCGCTGAAGGACGTCCAGACCATTGCAAAGGAGCGCACGGGTTTGAGTTTGACGCTGAGGGGCGGCACCAATGGCCCGTTCCTGCCAGTAGGCGATGAAAGCGGACGAGCCTTCCTGTACAAGATGGTCGCCGTAGCGGTGGAGGAGTTCAACCGAAGGTTCAGGGGTCTGGAGTGAACGTATAACAGGCCCGCCTGGGCTTACTGCGTTGGCGTTTGGCGCTTTCCATTAGCAGATTATAACATGTTGTTCTGTTCCATTTCATCCTGGCTGTGATGCATTCGTCCTGCTGATCAATCCTCAGCTTTGGTGTAAAAGGCGCATGATTGCTAATCGTGCTGATCAATCGCCTGGCCTGGCCCAACAAGCATTGCGCGTCTCTACGACTTCACTCGCCAGGCACTTCAACCGTCGGTTAATAAGTTGTAGATTCGACGTTCTAGTGATTGCTCTGGTCAAAAAGCGTCACGACGCACGGATAACAACGGTCCAACTTCAGAAACAATTGTCTGTCGACCAGGTCGGCAGGTGGGTATTTCAATCACTACAAACATTACATGACCACCTTCTAGGTGCACAACTTTCTCCGAGCCGAACCTTTCATACACATCTTATTCCCACTGGGTGATGACAAGGCCAGCGACGGCAGCGGAGGTCAAGGTAGAGATGACACCGCAGACCAAGGCGCTGACAGCAAGCTTGGCAACATCGCCAGCGCGCGAAGGAGCGAGCTGCGACAGGATACCAATCTGGATACCGAGCGAGCCAATGTTGCCGAAACCGCACAAGGCGTAAGTCGAAATGAGGATAGAGCGAGGCGACATCTGGTTGTACGGCGCTTGGTTCTTGAGCAAGAGGAAAGCGGAGTACTCGTTCTGCGGGCACGCTTATTAGTCTCTGGCGATCTTTGGCATGAATACTCGGCACAACTTACGATGATGACCTTCTCGGCAATCAGACGAGACACGTTCAGAAGATCCGAGTTGCGGGGTACACCAAGCAAGAAAGCGATGGGGTAGAACAGGTACCCAGCAATGAGGTTGAGCGTCAGGGGAGGAGAGTTGATGTTGAGGAAGCGTCCCCACCAAGTCAGCAGGCCGTCAATGAGACCAACGAAGGCGAGGATGCACAGCAGCGAGGCCATGATACTGCCGGCAATCTTGATACCAAGCCAAGCGCCGTTGGCAAAGGCGTGGATGGCGTTGGAAGCGGCGTGCTCCTCATCATCGGGGACAACAACCTTGCCAGCTGTGAGGGTCTCCTCAACTTCGGGGTAACGGAGCTTGGAGATAGCAAGCGAAGCGGGGATGGACATGACGCAAGACGACACCATGGCCTGCGCATTGAGGCCGAGACCGATGTAAGCGACAAGCACAGAGCCGGAAATGGTGGCGAAACCACACGTCAGAATCTGGTGCAGCTCGGCATTGGTCATGTGTGGCACAAAGGGGCGAACGAGAAGAGCCGACTCGCCCTGGCCGATAAAGGGAGTGGCGGCGGCGACGACAGCCTCGGCGCCAGACACTTGAAGAGCCCAGAAGATGAAGGTGGCCACCTTGCCGATGAACCACTGCAGGAATCCGATGTAGTAGAGGACCTGGACAATGGCGACGAAGAAGATAATGGGGGGGAGAACGTTGATGATGAAGTAGCCCAGCTCGTACACCTTGTCGTTCGTCAGGAAGATGACACCCTTCGCCGCGAAGCCCAGGAGATCACCGGCGCGATCAGCGATGAACTTGAAGATGTCGTAGCCGGCGCCGGTTCGCAGGACGAAGAGGGCGATGATGAACTGCGCGAGCATGCCACCAATGACGGGGCGCCAGTTGATCATCTTGCGGTTGCGCGAGGTACCCCAGAGAGCAAAGATGGTGAAAGCAAGACCAAACAACGAGACGGCACGGTTCTCGCGGTTGTTGTCGGCAAACTCCTCAGAAGCCATAGATCCGACGATCATGGCGGCTACGGTGACGGCAGCTCCAGCGGGAGTACGAGCCTTGGGGGAAGAGCATCGTACACACGGACAGCGCTCTGAGACCAGGCCCAGATGACGGGGCGGGACAGGTACGAGCTGCGGACGTAGAAGAAGAAGAGGCGCATGGAGATGGCAAGCCACACCAGGAAGGGAATGCGCCAGTTCATGTCGTCGCGGTGCAGAACGAGACCGGCAATCCACCAGCCGGTGAACAGCAGGAAGATGAACAGGTGGAAGACGGGGCGGTAACGGCGGTAGAACGTGCGCGACTTGGACGGTTGGTGCTCCGAAGAGCGCTCGTCATCGTGGGCAATGACGCCAACCTTCTCGCCATTGGCATACTCGGGCGGACTCTGGCTACCTAGCTTGGCCTTCTCGATATCGTGCTCGCTGCTGGCGCGCGTGTCGTGGTGATGGTGCAGGTGGCTTTGGGGAGGAATGGTCTGAGGACCGGTGCCCTTGGCGTACACGATGTTGTCTTCCGCAACGCCGGTGGCGTGGTGGAGGTGGGCGTGTTGGTGCTGGTTCACAGGCTCGAGTGCCGGGTCGGAATTGCGGCGGAGGTGATCGGGAGTAACAGCCTCTTCAGCCGGCTGTGGCGTCCGGGGCGGGCTTTGGTAGGGCGCCTTGCCGGAGCCGGTGGTGACAGTTGCGTGAGAAGCCATGGCTGCCGCTCGCGGACGGGATGACACAGGTGATGTGCTTCCGTGATGAGAAAACGAAGAACGGTTGAGAGTTGCTGACGCGTGTTGAAGGCGTCGAAGACAGACTCTTTAAAAGAGGAGCCAAGGATCGGCAAAGGCGGCGGAGGGGGCGACGGCGACGGCGACAGGACATCCAAGACGCGAGTGCAACGAAGGAGGGGGGCAGCCCTTCTTTTAAAAAAATCCTCTGACCCTTTTTTCCCCAGCTGTGCGACTGCACTGGCGATCTAGGGGAATCCGAAAGTAGTGCCGAGGCTAGGGGGCATGGCCGTAACGGGGGCGAAGAACCACAGAAGATTGCAACGATGCTTTGCTGGAGCTTATCAACGGCCAACCTGGACCGGTGGGGAGCCCTCTGGCCTGGCCCATGTGGAGAGACAACCCCAAAGCACCCACCCCGCGGACAGTCCATGTGGTTCTGGGCTGAGGATTGGCCCTGATCATGGAGGAACAGGATCCCAGGATCTGCGTGGTGGACGGCCCAACGAATGCACGCGGTCCAATACAGCTTTGGTCTCGACAAGCGTCTCGACAAGCGACTGTTGCACACGCGAGCAGCGACTTCGTGGTGGCTGACAGGGTGGGCCATCGCGACATGGCGATGACCGCTGACTCGAGTCGCTGCTGGCGCTGCTACACAGGCAGTTGAGAAGGTTTTCGCGGAGCCTATCTGTACCCAGGGACCAAAGATAAGAGCTGCTCCGTTGAGGCGCCGCTTCCCAAGGATGCCGTACCTGCGGGCTCCTGTGCGCCATGGGGATGCCGACGCTGGCATGCGGGCGGCCCAGTGGCGAGCTAGCGGCGCTCGTCCGCTTCTGGAAGGTTGATAGAAGAGACTTGGTCATGGCGTCTCGGCGCTGGCAACCATGATGGGACAAGTAGTCCTCTCTGTCCAATAGCCGCATCGCTGATGGTGCCGTTGACGGGCTTGGTCCCCTGGATCGCAGCGCTGACATTGGTGGACGGGCTGAGCGGCAAGGATTGCTGGAGCTTCGGACGACACACAGTACACCACACGGACTCGTCCGAAAGCACCTTGGGATCTTGGCTCGAAAGCCAAAAGCAAGTTGGGGGAGGATGTCCGGGGGAACGCAGGGGAGGGGGCATGGGGGAGGACTCCAAGCCGCCCAAGCTACATTGTGGTGCAAGCCACGAGATGACCACGCTTGACATTGAGGGGGAGGACACACACGCAGGCGGGCGGCTCCGATGCTTTGTGGCCCCTTGAGTGCCGAGGGGGCTTGAAGCCCCCATTCACCCCAGACTACATGGGGAAGGACCACGATCGAAATTGGCGTCGTCGAAAGAGGCATCCTCATCCCGCCGCATCACATGCCGAGGGGGACCAGGCTCTTGTTCCAGAGTTCTATACCAGGATCCTGTGGCTCTTGAGATGAGAGTTTGAAGCCTCAGAGGGTTCTGTGGCTGCAGCCGACCAATGCGAGAGCCAACTGCTTTGCGAAGGAATCCCGTATCTTTGCCCAATCTGGGTCGCGAGCTCGTGCCCCTTGCCTACCCTTGGCTCGAGCCAACGAGAGGCAGCGATCAATCGGTGCTCACACCCCTCCACTGCTTCTCGTGTCGACTATCAGTGGCTTGGATGTGCCATCGGTCGGCTCCGATGCACACCACGACCGGTTGCGCTTGGGTCTACTGTAAGCTGCAGTTTTCCCTGTAAAGGGCGTTCGCGGCCATGCAACCTCAAAGCTGAGGGGCGTCCCGGGCATTTGTGTGGGTGACAGGCGCACGTCGCGGGAACGGCTCGTTTACACTCCTGCACCCCGCGGTAGAGCAGCAACAAGAGAGACAGGTGCAACGCTATCGCCGCTTAGCCCAGCGTGGTATCATCCCTCTTGGCGAGCTCCTCAGCCAGCTTTCTGGGATCTGACAGCTTGATTTGCTCAGGGGCCCCATTATTATCGCTATATTCGTGCTCATTTCCCGCCAGCCATTGGGGCCAGATAGCCCATCCACGGTTATCTCTGGCACAACGCCCTGTCCTTCCGGGGCGAGAACACCGTGGGCCAACCTGGCTGATAGGCTTCAGCAGTGGGACCCGCAGTTAAGATTGGGTGTCAGCCCGTTACGTGAGCTGTTCTGAGGCCGACGACGATACTGGTCTGGTCACGCGTCCGGGAAATCTGTGCGCTCGCGTCGGACATTGTCCAGCTTCAAAGGGCGTGGCAGCTGCGAGCTATCGATGATAGCCTTGCTTGCCTACGCCAGCCACCTCGCCGGCCGGCGGCGTGTTTGAGTGTTACTCTACGGTTCCTGCTGTGGCCCGCCACTCTCCATATTGCTGCGGAGGCTTGGGTCGTGCGACGAGGCGTTGCGTCAAAGGCGCCGGTCACAGGCTTGTGGCACCTCTGCGCCCTATCCCAAGAGACGTTCTTGTTATGCCATGGCTTTTGATGGCGCGCATCGTGACACGGTCCATTCCACGCTTTTCATTCTCCAGTTTGTCCCCACGAGGGGCATGTTCGGCTTGAGGCGACATCCGCATCGGGTGTGTCCTGAGCTTTCGGAAGCGTCGGCCACTAAAGTTCGGCCCAGTCTGCTGGGAATCGCATTACAGTCTAGGCAGCGGATCGAGGGTGATGGTGGCCCATGACAGGAGTCAGGCTGGTTGTGTCCGGAGCGATAGGTGTCGATCTTGAGCAAGCCTCACCTGTGGGGCAGGGTGCAAAGCCCCGAATCGCTCCGTATGGATCCTGCTGACGAAGCTGTACATCACCTGACTCTTCACGAGCCACAATGTAGAGCCACCACACAGCCACTGCACAGTTATCACAACCAGGCGCTTGAACCAGCATGCCATTCGATATATATATGCCCGGAGGGCCTAAGTATGCAATAGAAAGAAAGAAGAAAAATATGTACGGTCACAAGAGATCAGGCCAGTTTGTTCTTTTCCCTTACAAGCACTGCGAGTAGTACTGGTTTGAGACCGTGCAGGTCGAGCCGGCCACGCAGCGGGTTGGTCCGGTGTAACCAGAGCCGCCGCACTGGCCCCAGCGAGGCACCTCAGGACCAGATCCGGTGGCCGGAGGTGTTGAGGTCGGGCGCGCCGTTGTTGTCGCGGGCCGGACGGTAGTGATGGTCACGGGTCGGGTGGTGGTAGGCGCAGCGGTCACGGCGGCAGGGGAGGCGCAGAGCCGCCCGAGCCCGACTGCCAACCGCGCTTCCGCGACAGCTCGTACCACCAGTTTCGCAGCATCCAGCCGTCAAACTCGGTAATGGTTTGTGAGGAGCCGGCCAGCATGACAAAGTTCTTGATGCCAGTCGGTGTCCAATCATAAAAGTCGTCGAGGCCGTAGGTGTGGCCCATTTCGTGCAGAAGAATGTGAACGTTCTCGGAATTGAGAGCGCCCATGAAGTATTCGCGACCAATGCGTTGACCCCAGTCACCACCAGCACCGCCGCCCATGCCGTCCGTCAACCAGAGCGACTGGTCGTAGTGACGCGCCGCCCCACCGGGGCAGCGGCTGTAGTCGCCGTTCTGGTTGAAGAAGCGGCCGCAAGCCGGAGCACACTCGGGAATTCCCGATCCATCCTTGTTGGTGTAGATGTCAAGGCCGGCCGTGGAGCCCTGAAGCAGCGCCTTGTCTCGGACAGCCCAACCGACAATGTTGACCTTGACGTTGGTATAGGGAAGTTGTCGTAGCCGTACAGCCATTGGAACCACTTTTGGTACTGCGCAGCCGTCACCTTGGCAATTTGGCTGCGCTGAGCCTCGGTCACGACCGTGTCTGACTCCCAGCGGACGCACATATTGATGGTTCTGACTCTGTTGTCAGCGCTGCACTCTTCCCAGTCAAATACTTTACTCACCCCTGAGTAGCGATGAGCTGGTCCCAACCATAGTTCTTGAAGCGGAAGAGGTCGCCGTCGGCATATGTGGCAAGGCAGTGATCCCAAACCTGTTTCAACGGGGTAGCCAGGCTGGTGGGCGGGTTCCAGCCGGCCTGGCGCTTTGCCGGTCGGTTCGAGGAGCTTCGGGGAGCAAAACTAGTGGCATCCTTCCCAGCGAGAGCCTGCCAGACTGAGCCGTCCTGGTCAGAAGGGGTGGAGATATCGTAGCCCGAAACAGAAGCCGCGAAGGCCAGCGCGGCGGTGGAAAGAAGCGAGTAATGCATGTTGGACAAACGTAGACAGTTGGAGTTAAAGTAAAATGCAAGAAAAGGGTGTAGTAGGATGAAGGCCTCGACTTTTCTGGGGCTACGGCGTTCGACGGCCTTGATGATACAAATCCACTTAATACGCATCCGCTCTCCCTGAGCAGCCATTCATTCTAAAATCAAGCCAAATCCTCGCTTTCGTAAAGGAGACCCATGTCTTCACGACCAGAAGAGCTTTCTTCATTGGACAGACTCAGCGGCCACAACCGCTTTGGGATGCGGCGAGTAGTGGAACAGCACTCGGCTGGCTAGCCTCGTGTTGAGGTGACCCCGGCCGGCGGAGTTCGATGAAACAGGTCAACGGAAGATTAAGGGCGGTGTGTGGCGCCTGGCCAAGTGCTGTGAAGGTGGCAGACTTTTGGCGCGAGAGCCACTGCTGAGAGCGGGGCCGCTCCGAGTAGCATTCGCGCAATCTTTTCGCGGGGTTCGTAGCATTTCTTAGACTACTGACCTTGGAGTGTAGGTGCTGACTTCGGAGTATAGGTTTATTGATTGGAGCGCTTTAAATTGACGTCTGGTCTTCTGATTATTGCGATGAGCACGGGTGTCGACCTGTGGACGGGAAATTTTGTGGCATGAGGAGCACACGCATTAGCGTCCATTTGAATCCGGGGTGATCCTGTTCCACGGGTCCCATCACACCGGAGCTGGCATTCAAGTGGGTTCCGTTGACTGAAAATGGCTTGTTAGGCATCGGAGGATCACTGAATTTATCAGCCCTGGCGACACGAACGAGGGATTCATCGCATCGTACCAGACATACGGTTGTTTATATGAAACGTGACCCACCACGTCTTTCAGATGATGTTGGGTACGGACATGAGAGGGGCAAGCTTTGTGGAGAGCAAGGGGCGTGCCAAGGAAACATTTCCGGGGTATATTCTTCCCGCCGAGTCCGAAGCCATGTGACGGCGGTCAGGAAACTGGTCCAACTTTGCCATTTGTGATGACCATTTGTGATAAGAACTGCTCTTTTTCGTCAGGAGAATGATCAGGGTCTGTTCCTCGCAGCACACTCTATGTGACGAGACTGCTACTTTATTTGTGAATTTTCTTTATAGCCTTGATATCAGAATGCATCTAGGAGCCATAGAATATACCCCTTCCTGGCTCAGCTCGGTAGAACATCCACGATATAGATTCGTTTCAGTCGAGGTACGACGATTGCACCTTGACGACGCTGCGTGGGGCCAAGGCCTTGGACTCTTGCTACTAGTGATTGACAAGTAAGACTTATGTTTGCATGCTGCATTGTACCCATCTGCATGGCCTATGGCACTCAGATTGCTAGAACTGCAGGTCTAATCGCAGTAGTTCGTTATTGCCCTGATTTGCAATGACCGAGCTGCTGACCTACAGAGCCTATCACGACAGTTTTATCTTTTGATCAGTTGTATTTGAAGTTTCCAGAGCAGGCTTGCGCTTCATTAACTTATCAAGACAACTTACACCGAAACCGTCAGTCGTTAACTTCAATGGTCGGTAAGACATGATTGCTGCAGATGCCGGATGCATCCTCTCTGAACGTGTTTTCTTGTCAAAAGCTTGTCTCAAGGAGTGCCGACGTCAACTACAGCCCTCGCGTCGGTTCCGGAAACGTGAGAATGGTTCTCGGCTGTTTATAGCTACCTGCCGAGCGAAACTGTTCTGTTCCAATGTTGGAAACTGATGAGCGGTCGATTTCCAATAAGATCACCATATTACGCGTAAATACTCGCACCTCTTAAATCCCCAGCATCGTGACGTATTCTCACGGCAAAAGTTGAAGTCTAATGTCTTCAATCGTGCAGCACATACGAGCAACGCCGACGTGATGGTCTAAAATAGGACATTCTCTGGGGATCACTCTCATAGATGGCGGCATCGTGTTTCGTGAGATTTATTTACAACATGACGTACTTCCGTCTCCACAATGGAAAGAATCCACATCCAGTCTGTACTTGAGAGGGAACATCACTTTAGACGCTATCCAATCTAGTCCAACCGTTGGAGGGTAATCAAGCCAGCCGACACACCAAAGTAACGTCCAAATCGCAAGTGACCTGGCTCTGGAATCAGGCAGGGCCAGAGTGCCTCGTTGGGCGATTATAACGAGAAATAAGGTGGCTCAATCACTGGGATATAAGGTATATCAAAACTTCCACTACTTTCAACTCACCATATCGCCATCAGTATGTGCACAGCTTCACCATTGGTGTATACACGCTCCATCAGCACATCCACTATCAGTATTTACAGGACCACCACCAAAAATCGTGGGACACTAATCAGTGACGCTCATGAGTACGTGTCCCAAAGTTGCCAAGGCATAATTCTAGTGCTGGACTGCAACTCGCAACCCAGGCCGTCTCGAAACTTTGACGTTAAGGTCGCTCTGTATGAAGAATGCAGCGTTGAATGACTTCCATGGGTTCGTCGGGTCGATGAGGACAAAGTCAAATCGACGGAGCAGCTCGTCACCTGTAAGCCTACGACGAGGAGAAGCGAAGGGGGTCAACTTACTTCAACGTAGACCTTGTTCAGTTCGATCATGGCAATGTTCTTTCCAAGACACTCCCACCGGCTTCCCGATGCAAAATCCATCATGACCTGCTGGTCCATCGCACGCCACTTAGAGTCCGGAATACCTATCCATCTTTCGGGCCGGAAGAGATCTGCGTCTGGTCCAAAAACGTTTTGGTCGCGCATAACGGTCCATGGTGCCCAGGCAACATTGGTGCCAGCAGGGATGTGGACGCCGCAGACAACTTCATCCTTTGGCGAGATCTTTGGAAGCAGGCCCGTGGCGGGTGGCCACAGCCGTAGCCCCTCGCGGATGACAGCCTGCAGGTACTCAAAATTCTTGGCCTCGTCATCGGTAATAGGCGAAGAGATACGCGCCTCCTCAATGGCTCGGTCAATCTCAGACTGAAAGCGTGCGTAAACGGGAGGGTTCGTCATGAGGAAGAGCAATGTCGACCGAATTGCCGTCGCCGAAGTGTCAGAGCCTGCAATGATTTGGACGACTGTCTCGCCCTCGGCGTCCTGCTTGCTCAGCCCGTGGGCCACAAAGGAACCCAACATATCACGTTTGACAATTGGGTTGTCGCCGTAACGCTCATCCACTGCTTCCTGGGCAAGGCCCATGACCGTGCCGATGCCGACCATTTCTCTTGCGCTCGGAATGATCCACTTTAACCTGGGCGACTGCAAAATGTTGAGGAACCATGGTATGAGGGCCGTCGTCAGAAGCACTGGGACTGTGCTCTCTGTTGTCTCGATGTACCGAAATTTATCGCCATCGGCCTTGAGGTAGTCGAATGACTTGCCAAACGCGAGGCTTGAGATGACGTCCAGAGTAAAGAACTGCACCTTGCGTGCCAGATCGACAATTTTAAAGTCTTGTTCGGTTGCAAGGTACTTGGACTCGAGGAGATGGACAAGCCCTGCGACCTGTTCGTCAATCAGCTCATGCAGACCGTCCACATCTTTCCCCGCATAGCCGGCCGAGAGTCTGGAGCGCAAGGCCTCGTGCACCTTGTCGTCCGTGGTCGAGAATGTGTTGTCCTTGTATGGGTCGATGCGCAGCCCGCGATACCAGTGCGCTCGCTGCCAGCCAGAGCGCACTCCCCACAGGCGTCGAAGCTCGGCGCCATCGCCACACACGACCCAGTTGGGTGCGATCCTAGCAACAGGCCCTGGAGGTTCCTTGTCAGTTTTGCTGCGCGAGTGATAAGTGACGAGAGGTCGTGGTACCGTATTTTTATTGGCATCTTGCAGCACAAAGTTTAGCCGCCCGCTCAGTTGGTTGCGGATCAGCCACAGATCTGTCCAGCCCGCCAAGAACGGGCCGTGTACATGTCGCAGACGTGAAAAGTCCCGCACGCGCGCAGCCACCAAGTAGGACAGCAGCAAAAGCCCTGCTGCTAGGGCTATCGTAGTAGGTGGCATGGTTGAGAGGTCCATTTTCAGTAGGCAACTGGTGAGAAGTTGATGCAAGAATCAGACCGGACGAGTCAGTTCAGAGACCGTCCGACGTCCAATCCTTATGAACGCCACCAGAGGCGACCAAATTGGGACATTTCCCTCGCTGACTTGAGCGGACGAGACACAAGATAAACAAGAAGCCATGTGCCAGCTGGCCCGGGACTAGAGACCAGAGGGAACTCTGTGACTGGTTGGTGGTGTCCCTGGCGCTCCGCATGCCGGGGTACGCGAGCGACCTATGTCTTGCAACCGTGAGACTTGGTAAGCCGACAGGACGGTTTGCGCCGCTAGGCCATGTTTAACCATTTTCTGCCCATGGGCAAGAAAAAGCCTCTCCCGCCGACAGGCTACAGAGCGTCAGTGTCCTGAGAAGCACAGAGTGAAGTGGCATGGGGCTGCTCGTCGCGCATCCGCGGCCCAGGGCTGATACTTCCGGTACAGGGAGCTGACGTATCACAAAATTACCCCTCTAGCCATTGTTAGCGCTGAAAGCACACGGGTTATATCTTCATTCAGCCCTCAGGCGTCGACGTCCAGCCTGCTCTACTTCCCCGTTATTGATCGTGAGGTAAAGCACTCCTCGTCAGTGTCCGTGCCATTCACACATGACTTGTTCAGAACGAAGTTCTGGCCAAAGACCACAACATGTCTGAACCGACCCAACCGCCATCGCAGGCGACGCAATGGCCTCACTCAACGCCCGTAGAGGCTGCACCCCCACTACAAGCTGCGCCCCTGACGACTGTGCAGATCGTAAGTCCGGTTGTCCGGTCCTGTGCCTCGCTTCCTCGTACCTCTGTCCATCCATCTTTGCCATCCATCAGTCCAGCAGGGCATCTAACCTTATACAGGAAGCAGATGAAGGTAGCGAAACAGACGGCGACTCGGCGCTTGACGTGGTAAGTTGCATCGATGGTCCAGAGGGAATCTCGACATCGGCACGGGCCGCGTTACACCTGTTAGAGGATGCCACTACAGAACATGGACGAGGGTCTCATCGACAGGGCTAGAGGCGCCATCTTAGTCGCCCTAGCGAATACTAGTCCCAGCTGACTCGGGTACCGTCTAGCCTACCCGTGACTCGCTTACGTCGCTGCGGTCGAGCATTCGCGAGTACCAGCATGAGAATGGCCGCACATACCATTCCATGAGCGCTGGCAGTGAGTGTGTCATCTTCAGGCCAGTGGCTTTGCTTGCTGACAGTCTCTCTAGAATACTTTCTACCGAATGATGATGTGAGTGAAGAGCAGCTGACGAATGGAGTTTGGCTAACACGATCGCCTCAGTCCGAAGTCGACAGATTGGGTACGATCAAGGCGCTTTGATCCTTGGTCAGAACATGCTAATGACGGTGCACTTAGATCTGCAGCACTATGTGATGACCATGACCATAGGAGGCAATCACTGCCTCTGCCCTAAAAACAACGGAGCGACCCGTGTGCTGGATCTCGGGACAGGCACAGGTATCTGGGCCATGGAATTCGGTAAGCATTTCGTGTTCTTGTTCTGCATGCGCTGCTAATCACCTCGAAGCCGACGCTCACCCAGGCGCTGAGGTATGAAGTGAAGTATGGGCCGCGGGAGAGCTCGTTGTTAACGAGTGCAGGTTATCGGAGTCGACCTGAGCCCTGTACAGCCCGATCTGTAAGCCCATCCCTGCGCTTCACTCCGAGACCCTGGACTTACAAGCCTAGTGTGCCGCCGAATTGCCACTTTGAGGTGAGCTTTTTGAAAAACGTGTATCACGATTGCCTTGCTTACGGTAGTGATAGCTGGACGATCTCGAAATGGATTGGACGTGGTCGAAACCTTTCGACTTTATTTTCTGTCGTATGATGACCGGCAGTTTCGCCAACAACGAGAATATCGTCCAGAAGGCTTACGAGTGACCCATCCAGTTCTCTGGGTCAAAGACTTGGGCTGACCACTCTTGCTAGCTCGCTTGAACCGGGTGGTTATTTCGAGGCCCAGGATATGGCTCTGCCACTCGGTTGCGATGATGGCACTCTTGCCGAGGACTCAGACCTCTGGAAGTGGGTTCTCCTCGTCATGGAGGGCATGGAGAAATTTGGACGGCCTGTCTCGGCAGCTCAGGAATGGAAGACACTCATGGAGCGTGTCGGCTTTGAAGACGTTATCGAAACCGTGTACAAGTGGCCCACAAACAGGTGGCCTCGTGACAAGCATTACAAGGAAATTGGCATGTGGGCGTTTGCCAACATGGACCAGGCACTTGAGCCCTCGACCATGGTGCCTTTGACGCGCACTGGGCTGGACCTACGAGGAGGTGCTTGTGCTGGTTAGCAAAGCACGCAAGGTCTTGAAAGATCCCAGTGTTCATGCCTACTGGCCCATGTGAGTCGCTATCTGCCAAAGTTCGGGTCTTGGGCTAACATTTCGCAGCTACATGGTCCATGGTCGAAAACCGCTGAAGGGCGACGACGTATGACCTATCAGCCGCCACGCTTGCCTTGGGCCTTCTAGAGCAACAATCCTCCACAAAGGGAACGTGCTGGATGTAAATACAATGTCCAATGCGTAGTCAAGTCCCTGTTTCGTAGTCTGAGAACATGATTCGCGCCTGGCGTGCAGGTTCCATTGGCTCTGGCTTTCGGACACCAGTTCCTGTAATGGCCATGTCCTTCTCCTCAGCTGTCCGCTCGCATGAAATCACCCACAACCCGTTTCGGCCCGGACCATTCAACTGCCGATGCGT
Source organism: Verticillium longisporum (assembly GCA_019188255.1). NCBI lineage: Eukaryota > Fungi > Ascomycota > Sordariomycetes > Glomerellales > Plectosphaerellaceae > Verticillium > Verticillium longisporum. The sequence continues at coordinate 1,967,491 of JAETXT010000014.1, forward strand.
CCGGGATATGGTGACCTGCGTACATGGGCGATCTTGGCATGATCGACATGTGCCAGGGAAGCCAGGGGCTAGCCGCCATTGAAATAGTAGCGGCGGACTGCGACTTCGCCAGCATTCGCCCGCTGCCCGATTCGTGCGGTACCCCAGGGATCGCCACTACCCCGCGCCCCCGTGTCCTCAGAGTGAGATGTTCGCATTGTAACCTGATCCGTGCGCCAGCACCACAGCATTGGTCTTGGCGAGAATGGTCCAAGAATCATATCGTTAGCATCGTCGGAACTCCTCGCCTGGAGCTCGACCGAGGCCGAAAGAAGGTGTTGGCCGAGATTACAGTCAGAGTTGTATATAAATCGCCACGGTTCTGGCCGCTTGAGGCGTTGTTGCCATGTCACAACTTCATTATGCTGCGACTACTAACTTGCTCTGCCCTGGTGGCTCTTCCTTTGACGCTGGCCATCAGCATCAGGTCGACAGACGTCTGGGACATAGCGACTGATATCCAGGGCCCCGAGCGCCTCAACGGTGTCAGTTACCAGGAAGATGTGCTGGTCACGTTCGGAGACTATCAATATGTCACTTTCTACAACTCGACACCTGCGGGCTACAACAATCACTATGTCAATCTTGGCCGTCGCAGGATTGAGCCGAGTGTAGAGCCTTGGGAGTACCTAGCCTTCACAGATTACGTGCAGCGTACCATGGACGGTCATAACATGATATCGATGGGTATCTCAGGCGATGGGCATGTTCACTTGAGCTTCGACCACCATGCAAGGCCTCCTCAGCACTATTGTGCTTATGTCAGCTAACTGTTTCAAGGACGTCCCTCTCAACTATCGTGTTTCGAAGACTCCCATTGCCCTCGAAGTACCGGCGACCTGGTCAGAGAGCCTGTTCAATGAAGTCATTCATGAGCTTCCTGGTTCCCAAGGTCCCTGGACACCCCTTACGTATCCTCGCTTTGAGTTGCTGGGTGATGGAGATATACTGATGGAATTTCGAATCGGCCAGTATGTCGTCCAAGCTTCTCTCACGTTGATTTGCTGAACAGAATAGATCCGGATCCGGAGACAGCTACATCCATCGATACTCCAGCTCAACCCAGCAATGGAAGCCGTACGGCAAATATCTCGAAGGCTACGACAACAATGCATACATAAATGGCCTCAACTACCTCGACGGCCGGCTATATACTTCGTGGACCGTTCGAGAAACACCCAATGCTGACACTAACCACGACTTTTATTTTGCCTATTCTGACGATGATGGTCAAACCTGGTTTAACAGCAACGGCTCGACACTTCCCAATCCATCTCGACTGCCCTCGATGAACCCCTTGTGTGGGAGATTCCACAGAACAGCCGCATGGTGAACCAAGAGGGCCAGCTTGTGGACAGCGCTGGCCGATTTCACTCGCTTATGAGGGACAATATCACAGGCCACCATCTCTATCAGCATTTCATGCGGGACACCGACGGTAACGATGCTAATCTTGCCTTTCATGACCTCGGGCCTGACAAACAATAGGGACCTGGAGCAAGAGTGCGATCAATCCAAGTGGTCTCCAAGGGCCTGATCTGTACGACCCCCGTGGAAAGCTGGCTGCTGATGCCAGTGGCGAGTACGTGATTGCGCTCCTACCCGTCGCTGCGACGTCCGAGACACGCATCTACGTTGCTTCTGCCCGAGAGAAGTTTCGTCATTGGGTCTTATTGACCAGCATCCCAAACACGTCAACAGAACCACTATACGACCAGGGTAGGTTAAGGGAATACGATATATTGAGTGTGTTCGTCCGTCAGGCGGGCTCGTACCCCAACCGGAAGCTTCAGGTCTGGGATTTCAAGTTAGAGCTCTAGATATATTTACTTAAATTCGTATATATAGTAATTAAGAAGGTCTTAGGCCCTCCTATGTAGTTAATATATATAGAGTATTAATAACCTCTATACCCGCTTATAGTCTAGACTGCCTATAAATATATAATAGCCTATTAATAGATAGGGTACCTCGGTCTACTAGTAGGATACTAGAGATTAAGGGTAGCTAGCTATCCCTTTAATATTTAAATTTAGCCTTAGTATATAAAAGAGATACTACGTTCCTAATTAGGACTAATACTAAAGTCTATAGCTACCTACCTATAGCCCTAGATACCTATTTCCCCTATAAACCTTCCTAATTATTATTATAGGAGATAGGGTCTTATAACCCTTCTAATAGCTAGAATAAAAGCTAAACTATAATATATATAATAAGTAAATATACTATATAAGTAAGTATACTATATAATTATAACTTTATAAATATCTATTTTATATTATATTTTTCTCCTTTAATAATTATATTATTATTATCTAATAAAGGATAATTACTCTTTATAGTCTAGGCTATCGAATAAAGTCCTTAACTTAATATCTATTATATTATTTATTAAGAGGGCTTTACTGCTTATATAAACCTTAATTTATTACTTTAGCTATGCCTAAGAGCTCTAAATCGGTAGGGTAGGTAATATAAGGGTTATAATTATTAATAATTCTATCTCTCTAAATTACCGCTACCTACGTAAATTAGATATACCTATCTAATTTACCGATTACGTAAGCTATAAATTATGTACTCCTAAGAGCTATAAATCTTGGGTTAGGGTTAGGGTTAGGGTTAGGGTTAGGGTTAGGGTTAGGGTTAGGGTTAGGGTTAGGGTTAGGGTTAGGGTTAGGGTTAGGGTTAGGGTTAGGGTTAGGGTTAGGGT